>OX101815.2:43554118-43711999 GCA_944452925.2 Chrysolina oricalcia | reverse complement strand
AACGATAACGAAAAAACGTTAATGAACACGTGTCATCGCTTCGAAAAAATTGAAATGTGACACCACAGCACCCAGCCCCAGAAACCCAGACAGGGGGCTTTCGAGTCTGGTGTAGCTAACTTCACGTCAGCCACCAAGTATGGAACCTGTATTACCGACCATAGCCAAGTTGCAAAACTTTTGACATGTGTACACGTATCAGAGTACAGCCTTCTTCGTTGTGGAAGAGGAAGGTGGCAAGGGGTTCTTTCTATAACGATTCAATGCCAGGCTAATGGGGTGGGTGATTGAAATGAAAATCGAACTAGGTAAGAGTGTGTATTGCGCTTCACAAGAGGGCGTTGATATTTTGGGTAATGGTAGTAGTCGAGTGGCCCGCAAGCCTGAGCGACCTGAGGCCGTTTTGATTTTAAGAAGAAGAAATGGGGGAGGAGTTTAACTACCTCCACTTGACAGTTGATGTCTCGACAATTATAAACAATATAAAATTAATGAATAGAAATGACCATAATAATTATAGTTTATATCACAGTGGTTCAACAGAACCCATTTCTGATACCTTTTATATGATCGACCATACAAGAAGTGCACACGATTCTATAATGATAGTACAGTAGCAAAATACAAGCGAATAGCTATTTCATGCAAAGCAAGCGTCAATGATTATGCAAATAATAATAAGCAAGCAATGAGTGGAAGGTGGTAATAAAGCTTATCTGAGTTGTGCAGCAGTCCTCCAGCTCCTCGGGTTGCTCTCCCAGGCACGCAGGGTTTCCGCGACATTCAGGAGAGTAGGGTTCCAGCACTTCTTTTTGAGATGAAGGGGGCCCCAAGGTTCCGTGTAATGTCGGTGTCTGTACCCCTTTAGGGATGAGGTGTACCCGTTGGGGGAATGGGTGGTGGACTACTAAGAAGTTGAAGTGTTCCACGTGGGAAATAAAAAGGCCTGAAAGGGTTTCAAGATTTAAACTTGGCGTGATTTCAATATCCCAGGTTAGTAAACATAGAGAGCGAGTTGAAGAATGAAGGATGGTTAATAAAAGGAACTAGTGGTGAGAAACTGAGACATACCTTGGCTGGGGTGTGGCCTTCAAGTGGTTATGAAGTTGCCAAGAGAATTTTAGGTAGAATGACCAAATCCACAACGGTGTGTAGCCCTGTATTCACAAGCTACTTCGAATTCTACTTGAAATTCAACTAAAACTGGAAGAAAATCCGCAAAGTGCGATTATGAGCCAACACATGGACCTCAGACGACCTTTCCAGTTGAAAATCTGCGGCAAAATGACCGAGTAAGATCACAGAATCTCAATCTGTCAACTTGCAATTATCAGCCCTTTTGACATGATGATTGATGGATTGCTTCATGGAACCTGACAACTGACATGTTTACATCTGTTCCAAGCCCAGGATATTGTGTAAATATTGTTTAAAATTCGAATGATAAATATTGGAAAATACAGGGAGATCAAGAAAATAAGGTTGGATGGCAGCTACATTTGCTGTGAACGGAATTGGCGCTTGGAATCTCCTGAAATTGTTTCTGGTAAATCAGAAATTACTGTGAGACACATGGGAGATACATGGGAGATACATGGATTACAGCGTAAAGTCTGGGCATAGCAGGGAGTAGTCAGCAATACAAGAAGCAGAAGGCTGGAAGAGGATCGTTGACCCGCTGCAGTGAACCCTGAGTACCTAGAGGTAACGTAATATATATATACATATACAGAGTGATTCATGCACCACCACTAATACAGGTTTTCTTTATTTTCCAGGTTTCACCGTAAGGCCTGCTATGGACAACTTATGATACTTCGAAACTTCTGAATTTGAACTGTGGCTCCATACTAGCAATAAAACTATTAATTCATTTCTTGTCTTCGTTTTTGAATGTATCATAGAATTATTAAAGTGCCAGAATGAATGATATAATGAAAGAAAGATTTATATAATTCGATCAATAATACTCGTAGCATTTTGAAACGTAACAACACCCTCCTTTCCTAAAATAAGTTTTTTTTTTGTACCAAAAAAAAACTTTACTTACTTCTCTACGCATTACTTCAAATCTAATAAACAAAATTGAGGCGGAAGATTACCTTGCGAGTATATATAACCATAATTGTAATTAAATTTTCCCCAAAACTTACTTATCTACTCATTACTTCAAAATCTAATAAACAAAATTGAGGCGGAAGATTACCTTGCGAGTATATATAACCATAATTGTAATTAAATTTTCCCCAAAACTTACTTATCTACTCATTACTTCAAAATCTAATAAACAAAATTGAGGCAAAAGATTACCTTATGAGTATATATAACCACAATTGTAATTAAATTTTCCCCAAAACTTACTTATCTACTCATTACTTCAAAATCTGATAAACAAAATTAACCTTATTGTAATTCAATTTAACAATTTTCCTCTTCTGAAGAGTTCTCATCCGGAGGTGGATGCGCCTTTAGATCTTTGGCATGCCAGACTCCTCGACTTTTTCCAAACGAATCCACTAGTTCATAAGACCATGGAGATGCAATTCTCGCGATGGTTAGAGGTCCTTCAAACTTTTTTGCAAATTTAGCAGTGAACCCCTTGGTTGCGTCTGAAAGCACATAGTTCCGTTTCCAAACCTTCTGGTTCAACGTATACCTATCATCCCTACGTCTCAAGTTATATCGTTTACTAGAGCTTTGGAATGACTTTTTGAGCCTGCTGGAAATTTCCCTGAATAGGTTGGTGAGGGCTTCGGATCGAACTACCGGATTATACGTCTCGTGGTCAAGTGTGGGTGCCAAGGGGTGGATATCCGTGCCACATAAAGTTATTTCCCTACCAAACATAACGAAATTGGGAGTTACCTTCGTTATTTCGTGCCTGGAGGTTCGGATGGCACAAGCCACTTGCTGTAGACACATATCCCATTTCCGATGATTTGAGGCAACGTATGACGTCAGCATGGTCTTGATGACTCGGTGTGATCTTTCGACTGGATTGGCCTGTGCATGATAATTAGAAATATGGGCCGGAGAAATATCGAATTTTGATAACACTGCAGCTACCTCCTTGCTCCTGAATTGTGAACCGTTATCCATGATGATTTTCTGTGGAGCTCCGAACAGTAAAATTACATTTTCTTCCAAGATAGATGCAATTCTTGGGGCGGTGGCCCGGCGCAAAGGGAATAAGACGATAAATTTGCTAAATATATCTAGGATGGATAGTATGTAGCAGTGGCCCGCACTGGATCTGGGGAGTGGTCCAACTAGATCCATACTAAGGACTTGCCATGGCTTATTCGTTGTTGGAGCATTGCTGAGCATCAGTCCTCCTGGAGGTCTCTGGTCTGGTTTTGTACTCAGACAGACGAGGCAACGGCGGATGTATTTGGCTATATCCTGCCGCATCTTTGGCCAGTAATACTTTTCGGCTAAACGAGCCGTTGTTTTGAAGACTCCTAGGTGCCCGCACGTGGTGGGCTCATGGTGAGAAGCAATGATTTTGGCTCGTTTCTCCTTCGAAACGACAATTAGCCAACTTTCGGATTCATCTCTCAAATCTGGATAGGGCCGGTTCGTATGCTTGAAAAGCATGCCATTCTCCAGTCTCCACTGGGGATAATTTTCTGGATACCTTTCGACCTTCGAACACATCTCTGTGTACCATTTGTCTTTGGAATTTTCAGGGGGGTGGTCAGACTCAATAGCATCAATGCATGGGACAAATCTCGAGAGGGCGTCAGGAACAATATGTTCCTTGCCCTTACGGTGTACAATCTCAAAGTCGTATTGCTGGAGTCTGACCGCCCATCTGGCAATTCTTCCGACAGGATCCTTGATATTGTTTATCCACTTAAGACTGTAATGGTCGGTCACCACCGTAAACCTAGTGCCCTCGACGTACGGACGGAACTTTTCGATCGCATACAGAACGGCCAGACACTCTTTCTCTGTCGTGCTATATTTCCTCTCCGCTCTGGTGAGGGACCGGCTCAGGTAACAAATGACCTTCTCGCCGTCGTCGCTCACTTGAGAGAGTACAGCACCGATACCAAAGTCAGAGGAATCCGCCTGTACGAGGAAGGGAAGATCGAAGTTTGGGCAGGTCAAAATGGGAGCCGACACAAGGTGGTTTTTAAGATTGTTGAAGGCTTCCTCGCAGGCTGCGTTCCACTCAAACTTCTGGTCTTTCCTCAAGAGGTTGCTGAGAGAGGATGTGATAGATGAAAAGTTCGGTACGAATCGGCGATACCAAGAGGCGAGTCCGATAAGCCGTCTCACATCACTCACGGATTTGGGAGTTGGAATTCTGAGGATGGCCTCCACCTTTTCAGGGTCTACCATCAGTCCACCTGCACCAACTACATAGCCCAGATACCGTAGCTCCGGCTTACAAAAATGACATTTCTCGCGATTCAGGGTAAGACCGGCGTTCTTGAGACGAGACATTACTTCACGTAACACCTCAAGATGTTTTTCGAATGATGGCGTGCATATTATAACGTCATCAAGATACACGAAAACGAATTGTTCCAAGTCGTACCCCACCACACGGTCAATAAATCGTTGCCAGGTAGCCGGGGAATTGTGTAAGCCCATTGGCATCCTTCGAAACTGGAAGAGGCCTCTATTAGGTACCACAAATGCTGTCAAAGGTTTCGAACCTTCCGATAATGGAATTTGCCAATAGGCAGATTTAATATCTAGCGTTGTCAAGAAGCGAGAATTCTTCAGCTTATCTAGGGTGGCACTCACGAAGGGAAGGGGATACGCGTCACGGGTAGTAACCTTATTCAGTTCCCGGAAGTCTACCACAAATCGATAACGTCCGTCACTCTTTTTGATAAGGAGAATCGGCGAAGCCCAAGGAGATTGGGATGGCTCTATCACCCCATCCTGCAACATTTTCTCCAGCTCCTCATTGACTTGAAGTTGAAGGGCTTGGGATAAGGGGTAATGTCTCTTTCGGATTGGCGGGTGGTCGGTGTGGATTACATGCTCTACTAGTTGAGTACAGCCTAGTTTATTCCCCATGGCTTCAAACGTTTCTTCCATTAACTTATCCAATGCAAGTCTCTCAACTGCAGTTAGAGAGTCAATTGAAGCTAAGGCGGGAGAGGATGGAACAAGGCTATGTTCATCATCCCTAAAACACCATTCACCTGAAAACATGTCTGGGATAATCCCCATCGTCCGCCAAAAATCCATGCCCAAGATGAGGGGTTGAGGCAAAGAGGGTACTACTAATGCCTCTATCACTCTGACGCGTTCACATAGCTCAAACGGAGCTGACAGCGTACCCAATATTGCACAGGTTTGCCCGTTTGCAACAGTGCAACTCAGTTGCTTGGTTTTCCTCAAGGTACAACATGATTTGAGGATGTCCCACCCAGGGCCTCCGATGATAGTACTGGTGCAGCCACTATCAAGTAGTCCCAAAAATTTGCAACCATATAAAGACACCTTCAAGTATGGCCTTGTATCATTCTTAGCGTGTGCCATTACGTAATTCAATAAAATTTCAGAATGGTTCGCCTTTTGGGGAACTTCCGACAACAGCCGGCTTACTGTTGACCCCTTTTTCCGTTTTTTTTGGCAACGAGGACAGGAGCTGGCAACGACATTTTCCCAGCCACATTTAAAACAAAACCTCTTACGAGTTTGGATGCAGGCTCTGAACCTGTGCCCGGAACTGCCACAGTTCCAGCACGTTGTGGTTGATGAGGTCTCGGGGACGTTAGCAGTTGGTCTCAGAGTGGGGATTGTATTATTCGCACTCGAGCTAACTACTGCTACGGACGGCTGATTTTGGGGTTGGTGGTTTTTCCTATAGGCCAGCTCGGGTTCCAAGAGATTACGATAAGAGGTGGGGGGAGGAACAAACTTTTGATTCCTCAGCTCTGTTTCCTCAATGGTCCGACTGAGCCGCGTTAGATCTGCTATAGTACTTATCTCTTGGAGAGCCAGTTGAGTTTGAAGCTGTGGTAGGAGATTTCGTCTTATTAGGCGGACTCGGAAGACTTCATTGGGAAAACCATCCAGTTTGCGGAACAGGTTTTCCATGGCAGTGATATACGTCAACACCCTCTCTTGTGCTCCTTGAGTTCGATGTCTTATCTCGTCCCAAAGACTGAACTCATAATCGTACGGGCGGAAGGCTGCTCGCAATTGAGCCACCAAGTCCTCCCAGTTCGAAAATCTTCCAGTCCTATACCACAATAGCGCATCTTGAATAAATATTTCTGGAGCAAATCGGAAGAGCTGTGCCTTGGGAATACCCCGAGCAACACGAATCTCCTCTAACCGCTCCAAGAAGTCATTCACACTGGTTCTTCCATTATACTTCAGATTCCATCTACTGATGTCCCTCCAGCGATACTCTTCCTCTCCACCAAAAAGAGTGCTTTGCCAAGGAGACACGTGCAAACGCTCCATAGGACTGACATAGTCCTCCTCTGGCTGCCTAAATCTCTTTTGAGTAGCAAGGGAACTATGCGGCAGAGGTGTGACTTGGGCATGAGTGCTTGACATTTTGTGATGATGATCACCAAGTCGATGATAATAGTCAACCTTATTATGTTCGAATGGTGGCTGATCGTATAATTGTTGAAACTGATCATATTGATTGGGATAGACGTCGATAGGTTGCTTGTGATGGTCACGGTTCTGCGGAGTTAATTTGGACGATGTATCTTTCTTCTGACCTTCCAGGTCTGAATGGATACTATCGCTTTTCGCAGACTGACTGGTCTGTGCCACGTCATGTCTGGGCGCTTCCAGAGAAATCAAATCGTGGACTACGACAGTATTCTCTCTTTGCTCCATTACGGGTTCGATTAACGGAGGATTAGGGTTATCCAGAATCGAATGCTCCGGCCTCAGATAATTTCTGAGTGAGTGCCGTTCAGTACCATGCCTCTCTGTGGTATTAGGGACCTCAGAGTTATCAAAACGGTCAGCATTTTGAACGTCTCTAACCGACTGATTGAAATTATCTCCCCTTCCAGGGATACTTGCATTCAGTCCATCATTCAATAAGGTAACATTTCCAATCAGGCGCGAGCATTTGTTGACTAATGTCAGTCTGGCTCTTTCCTCATCGACTTCGCTGCCAGTGAAGCGGTTCAGACGACCGGAGATGTGAAGTAACCGACTGAGAATTCGCTGAAATTCATTTGCTTTGTTTTCGAGATCAAAACTTAATATATCCTGTTCTAATGCGTTGAGTTTTTTCTCACACATTGAGAATTCCATAACATTGTCTAAGAATACCTTTGGGTACCTCCTCGAACTGTCTTTCTTCTCTTCTTTCAAAATCTCCCGAAGGGTAGAACGCTTTTCGGCAACAGTGTTCCCGATTGGAAACCCCCGAATATAGAGTTCATATGAAAGCTCATCGCCCAATAAACGATTGACTTCCATCGTTGAAAGAAAAAATAATGATCTCAATGCAACCCGACCCCTACAAAAAAGAAGACAAGAAACTTCAAAAGCGCAAATCTATCAACATAAAGACTAGGAAGAAAAATTAATCGACTATCATCGATGTCTTAAAATAATTCTTCAAATATAAAGTATATTTCGTAAAAATTTGTTTCGATTATCAACGTTTCCCCCAAACCTTACAGTAATGCAGGAAAAATAAATTGCAAAATTGATTCACCCTGTACCATAAAGTAAAAAATATTAAGAAAGTGATCCTGCTAAGGACCTACCCTGTATAGAATAAAATTTTAGGAAAACACCAAATATTCTTACCTACCCTGTACAAAACGCAAATGAAGGATATAGGTATATATTTCGAATCACCTTGTATAAATAAAGAATTTTTTTTTTTTTTTTTTTAAATAATCTAAAAAAATTTGTATCGAAGTTGAAGTCCCATATATTAATCCTTTTTTTTTTTGTAAGTATTAGCATATAACCAATAAGTATATGAATCACCCTATAATGCTCAAACTATCAATTATAAATTCATTCTACCGCATAATCTAATCATAACTCAGATTCACCTTTTCCTTCCAGATACAAGTTAACGTTTCGACTTGAACCCGTATATACTGATAAAAATCGCAATACTGGTATTCTGTCGAACAAACAATATTGTACCTAAAAACGCATAAACAAATCTAGAAGTTCCAGATTACCTCAAACTTGAAAAATTATTGAAATGTGATAAATAATCTTGCAAAGCGCATACACACACCCTGTATACAGATTTTTCAATTTATAAACCGAGTTGGGCGCCACTTTTTTGCTACCAGCCTTCTTCGTTGTGGAAGAGGAAGGTGGCAAGGGGTTCTTTCTATAACGATTCAATGCCAGGCTAATGGGGTGGGTGATTGAAATGAAAATCGAACTAGGTAAGAGTGTGTATTGCGCTTCACAAGAGGGCGTTGATATTTTGGGTAATGGTAGTAGTCGAGTGGGCCGCAAGCCTGAGCGACCTGAGGCCGTTTTGATTTTAAGAAGAAGAAATGGGGGAGGAGTTTAACTACCTCCACTTGACAGTTGATGTCTCGACAATTATAAACAATATAAAATTAATGAATAGAAATGACCATAATAATTATAGTTTATATCACAGTGGTTCAACAGAACCCATTTCTGATACCTTTTATATGATCGACCATACAAGAAGTGCACACGATTCTATAATGATAGTACAGTAGCAAAATACAAGCGAATAGCTATTTCATGCAAAGCAAGCGTCAATGATTATGCAAATAATAATAAGCAAGCAATGAGTGGAAGGTGGTAATAAAGCTTATCTGAGTTGTGCAGCAGTCCTCCAGCTCCTCGGGTTGCTCTCCCAGGCACGCAGGGTTTCCGCGACATTCAGGAGAGTAGGGTTCCAGCACTTCTTTTTGAGATGAAGGGGGCCCCAAGGTTCCGTGTAATGTCGGTGTCTGTACCCCTTTAGGGATGAGGTGTACCCGTTGGGGGAATGGGTGGTGGACTACTAAGAAGTTGAAGTGTTCCACGTGGGAAATAAAAAGGCCTGAAAGGGTTTCAAGATTTAAACTTGGCGTGATTTCAATATCCCAGGTTAGTAAACATAGAGAGCGAGTTGAAGAATGAAGGATGGTTAATAAAAGGAACTAGTGGTGAGAAACTGAGACATACCTTGGCTGGGGTGTGGCCTTCAAGTGGTTATGAAGTTGCCAAGAGAATTTTAGGTAGAATGACCAAATCCACAACGGTGTGTAGCCCTGTATTCACAAGCTACTTCGAATTCTACTTGAAATTCAACTAAAACTGGAAGAAAATCCGCAAAGTGCGATTATGAGCCAACACATGGACCTCAGACGACCTTTCCAGTTGAAAATCTGCGGCAAAATGACCGAGTAAGATCACAGAATCTCAATCTGTCAACTTGCAATTATCAGCCCTTTTGACATGATGATTGATGGATTGCTTCATGGAACCTGACAACTGACATGTTTACATCTGTTCCAAGCCCAGGATATTGTGTAAATATTGTTTAAAATTCGAATGATAAATATTGGAAAATACAGGGAGATCAAGAAAATAAGGTTGGATGGCAGCTACATTTGCTGTGAACGGAATTGGCGCTTGGAATCTCCTGAAATTGTTTCTGGTAAATCAGAAATTACTGTGAGACACATGGGAGATACATGGGAGATACATGGATTACAGCGTAAAGTCTGGGCATAGCAGGGAGTAGTCAGCAATACAAGAAGCAGAAGGCTGGAAGAGGATCGTTGACCCGCTGCAGTGAACCCTGAGTACCTAGAGGTAACGTAATATATATATATATATATATACATATACAGAGTGATTCATGCACCACCACTAATACAGGTTTTCTTTATTTTCCAGGTTTCACCGTAAGGCCTGCTATGGACAACTTATGATACTTCGAAACTTCTGAATTTGAACTGTGGCTCCATACTAGCAATAAAACTATTAATTCATTTCTTGTCTTCGTTTTTGAATGTATCATAGAATTATTAAAGTGCCAGAATGAATGATATAATGAAAGAAAGATTTATATAATTCGATCAATAATACTCGTAGCATTTTGAAACGTAACAAAGTTTAGTATAATGGATGTACCAACTCGACATTTAAGAGAAAAAAACATGGCAGCTCTCAAATTTGGTATACCGGATGTCTCAAAATACATCGATTAAGAGAAAAAAACATGGCAGCTGTCAAATTTGGTATACCGGGTGTCTCAAAATAATCGATTAAGAGAAAAAAAAACATGGCTGATGCCATACAGGGTGTACCATCATAGTATTTAAGAGAAAAAAATATGGCTGCTGCCATACAGGGTGTACCAACTTGGCATTTGAGAGAAAAAAACATGGCGGCTGTCAAATTTGGTATACTGGGTGAACGAACTAGGCATTTTAGAGAAAAAAACATGGCTGCTTCCATACAGGGTGTACCATTATAGTATTTGAGAGAAAAAAACATGGCTGCTGCCATACAGGAGGTACCAACTTGGCATTTAAGAGAAAAAAACATGGCAGCTGTCAAATTTGGTATACCGGATGTTTGAAAATACATCGATTAAGAGAAAAAACATGGCGGCTGTCAAATGACATGAGACAGAGAAAAAAAAACATGACAGCTGTCAAATTTGGTATACAGGAAGTCTCAAAATACATCGATTAAGAGAAAAAAAAACATGGTGGCTGGTTGTCAACGTATATACAGGGTGTCCCACAACGTTTGAGAGAAAAAACATGGTGAATCATTAAGAGAAAAAACATGGCTGCATGAGTGATGGAAGAACGCTTCAATGGGCATATGGAGATTCGAAACAACTACTTGCCCATGCAGAGATTGAATTACATCCGACATCTAAATGTGTAATAAGAGGACGTTTAGACCTTTCATTTGGGAAAAAAACATAGCGGAGTCGGATTGGTCAAAGCTCATTATAGTTGTACAGTTGTACAGGGACGTCTCACAAATTTTTCCATTTGGGTGGAAAATATATATACAGGGTGATTCAAAATCCTCAGTCTTAAATGTTAAATGGGAAAATGGATCGACGAAAAACTTACCATTGCGGAAAAACATATACCGAGTGTTTCGAAAAAATATTACTGGAAATAGAAAAAGATGCGTAGTCGTTTAGAGTGAAAAAAAAACATGCACGGCATTTGACGTCATCATAAAGGCATTATTTTTGGAAAGTATGTTAGTGCCATTGGGTAGTTGAAGTAATCACCAATAGAATGGTATCTGAAGAGTACAGACAGAAGGTTGAGGATTCTTTCGTTCCAAAAAACAACTAAAATAACAAACGCTGAAATGTTTAAAAAATTTGACGGATTCCGCGGTTTTCACGTTCCAAAAAATGATTAAAATTACAAGCGTTGAAAATTTACTTTTACATGTATTTCTTATGGAGATTTGACATTTCAGAATCGTTCAAAATTATCGTTTTCGCGTCCCAAAAAACAAGTAAAATTAGAAGCGTTAAAACACTAAAAATGCAACAAAAATAGACGTTTTCGCGTCCCAAAAAACGAGTAAAATTAGAAGCGTTAAAGCACGTAAAAATGCAACGAAAATAGACGTTTCCGCGTCCCAAAAAACGATTAAAATTAGAAGCGTTAAAACACGTAAAAAATGCAACGAAAACATGTGTTTTCATGTTCGAAAAAACATAAAATTTCGAACGCCGAATTACATAGAATATGTAACGAAAACATGCGTTTTCGTGTTCCAAAAAATGATTAAAATTACAAGCGTTAAAAATTTACTTTTACATGTATTTTTTATGGAGATTTGACATTTCGAAATCGTACAAAATTATCGTTTTCGCGTTCCAAAAAACAAGACAAATTAGAAGTGTTAAAACACGTAAAAAATGCAACGAAAATAGACGTTTTCGCTTCCCATAAAAACGAGTAAAATTAGAAACGTTAAAGCACGTAAAAAATGCAATGAAAATAGAAGTTTACGCGTCCCAAAACATGATTAAAATTACAAGTGATAAAAATTTACTTTTACATGTATTTCTTATGGAGATTTGACATTTCAAAATCGTTCAAAATTATTGTTTTCGCGTCCCAAAAAACAAGTAAAATTAGAAGCGTTAAAACACGTTAAAAATGCAACAAAAATAGACGTTTTCGCGTCTCAAAAAACGAGTAAAATTATAAGCGTTAAAACAAGTAAAAAATCCTATCAAAAAGTACCAGTTATCACACTTATATAGTAAATTTTACTCAATTGCACTTAGCTTTAAGTATTTTGGTGGTTATGAGGCTTCCTTCAACTACTTGCACTCAGTTCTGGACGTTTTGTTGTTATTATTAAAAATTACTATTTAGTTATCAGTTTGTATAGTAAATTTTCATAAAGTGAGGTTAGATAGATAAATCTAAAAAAAAGGATGTTAGGTGTGGGATTCGAACCCACGCTCCCTTTGGGAATCGCAGCTTAACGCCACAACGCCTTAGACTGCTCGGCCAACCTAACTTATAAGTATACATAATAAGATGTTGGTATTGTAGGATAGGGTAAAAAAATCAAACATCTTGAATAAAAAATGTATTAAGCATTTTTATTTCGGTAACATATCACATAGCCATTTGTAAAGAATATCTACGTTTCGGAGGCTGCAATTATTGTTGGTATTGTTGCGACGAATGTATGCATACAAGGTGAGATGCCATCATTGTTGCTGAATGTGGGAACCATCCAAAACGTATTATCATAATCCTCCAAGTTCACAACTCGTGTAAGTAGGCCCAACTGGTGAAATTTGGCAGTAAGATAGTCACGTTTTTGAAGTGGAAAAAATCGACCATTTTTCTTCAATAGTTGATGTGTTGAGTGATCTTTGTATCAAGGTTTGTTTGTATACAAATTGATGAGAACGTCAATACACACACAAAAATGCGACCAAAATAGACGTTCCTCACGCTCCAAAAAAAAAGAGTAAATTTAAAATGCGTTTGAACTCGCAAAAATGTGAACAGAATATACGTTTTACGCGTTTCAAAAGAGATAAAAAATACGAACTTCACGCAAAAATACGTACAAAAATAGCCGTTTTCGCATTCATTATTACGACAAAAATTAAGACATACAAAATTCACGTTTACATGTATTTCTTATGTAGATTTGACATTTCTAAATTGTTCAAACTGGATGTTTTTACACGCTACAAATAAGATAAACGTCAATTCATTCAAATAATATGACCAAAATATACGTTTATTACGTTCAAAATTGAAATTTTAAAAGCGCAATTCACGCAAAAATGAGTATCACTACATGTTGAGCTTACGTCGTGGACGTAAAAAAGGTAAGACCTTCGGTCGGTAGAGATTATTTCTATTGAACAATCCATAAAAAAGCATGAGTTTTCGTGATTTCGTGTATGGTGATAGTGGCCACAGAACGGATATTAGAGGCACAAAACAAAACTCGATTATTACAACCGACGTACTTCCCGTTGAGTTATTATCGCATTTCCTGTGAGCGAAAACCCAGAAATGAAAATGTTATTCATAGTTATTTTGTGACCAGTACCGGCATCATTTTAAGTATGTGTAGTTTGTAATTCAATATAATATGGATTAGGTTTGAAAGTACAGATGATTTTGAGGTAAGTGGGTTTCAGTTAATCATGTAGCAACGTAGTCTAAAGATGACAATAATTGATCATTCAGTCGAGAAAACATAATTTCAGCAAATATCGTGTTTTATTATTGGAGTTATCACCATTGTGTGGTTTAGGGCGATAGGCGTTTATATTTCATATCTTGAATTTATCCAGGAAATTATGAGTATTATTATTCATTTTACTTCAGTTAGCATCTACAAAAATTTATTTCGTGTTGTCGATTTTCACAATGTTCATTTTGAATAAAGTCCGTTTTGGATACATAAGTCCATTATGATTTTTTTTTATATAGTCAGTTTTATTAAATATAGGGGTTTTTACAAATTATTAAGAGTCTAATTACAAATTAAGATAACATTTTCGCCATATGTGTTTAATTATCTGAAATGTGAATGAGTGAAATTTTCATAAAAGTTTTAGCTGTGAGGCATGGTGACGTCATTATTGGTTAATTGATTATTTTATCTACAATAATTTTTTATATAAACATATATTCATAAATGGGAATGACTCTCAAACGTACAGCTTTCAAATCAGATAATAAACCTTTATCGGGACATGATACAATATTCGTATGAAAAAATCAAATTCGATTATTTGGATCAAACGAAAACTACACAAAATATCATGAAAATAGTGGTAATAATTATAAAAGAAATTAGATGACGTCATATAAAGTATGGACGACTGTACATAAATTATGTTTGCGGCAGATTTCAAGCTTGACGCGTCAGAAGAAATGAAATGAAACGGGATGAATCAACGAAATTATAAAAATAATAATAGTAATAAATATAGAGGTCAGCGCATTGAAATATACGTATGGAAGGGATCAAATTCAACGATTTGGATGAAACGATGAAACGACACAAAAAATCAAGCAAATAATGATGATAATAATAGAAAATGTAGAAGACATCATATTATTCAGTATAGAAGGCTGTTAATAAATTATGCTTGTGGCAGATTTCAAGCTCAACGCGTCAGAAGTAACGAAATGAAACGGGATGAATCAAAGAAATTATGAAATTAATAATAATAATAGTAATAAATGTAGAGGTTGAAATAAATATGGAAGGTATCAAATTCGATGATTTGAATGAAACGAAACGACACAAAAAGTTATGAAAATAATGACAATGATAATAAAAATGCGGTCGACGTCATATACCGTAGGCGTCCGACGGGTATCAAGCTTGACGCGTTGGAAGGAACAAAACGATATGAAATGAAAGGAAGCAAAAATGAACGAATGAAAGTATAAAAATAATTGTGATTATGAGAAATAGAGAAAGCGCATAAATTACGCGTTCGACAGGTTTAGAGATCAATGCATTGAACGAAACGTCGCGTCGTGAAAATAATAATAATACTACGAAATATAGAGAACAACAACTAATAAACTATGTGTCTGACTTGACTTGTTAAATAAAACGAATCGCAATGCAACGAAAAGGTAACGTGAAAAATAAAATGCCAACGAGGTTCAAAATGAAAAATTGAGGTGAAAAAAAGTCATGGAACGATGGGAAAAGATGCATTCAAGGAACAGTTTCATGGACATTTCGTAATCACAGTGTTTCTCGAGAGACAATAACATGTAAAAAACAAATGAGACACCAAAGTTGATATTCATTAGATATGGTTTCAATTAAATAAGTCTCATGCAGTGTGTTAGCAAGAGAGTTTGTGAGAAATAAATCATAGAGGAGAGAAATTTCAGTAAGCAAGTTTGTTAGAAAGATACCCATCAAAGTCGTTCAATATCCACCAGTTTTCCACTTTGTAAATTCGATAGCTTCGGGGTTTTTTCGAACGTGTTGCAAGAGTATATAATCCTCGTTCCTATATGAAAATGGTGTTTGGTTGCCTATGAGATGATATCTCTAGAGGGACCAAAAAAATCAACCCTCTATAAAATACATCAATTCCGTTGCCATTCTTTATTCACATTATTTCCAATGACATCTTGGGCATTTTTCTATAAATTCCATTTAAGTTCTTGTGGAATTCCTCTGAACGTTTTTGATCTGATTTGAGTATTCCTCAAGGAACCATTACATAATCAGACACCAAATTTAACGTGCGGGTGGAAGGATTAATCAGATTGGTATTCAATTCAACTCAATTCAATTCAGGTGTTGTGTTATGTTCCAATTAAGTAGGCTGGTTTGTGGGCGAGATTTCACTGACAAAGACATCAACTTTGGATTAGGAGATTCATCAGATTGGTTTCCATCAAACGAAAGGTTCGTGCAGTTTCATACTATAAAAGTATGTGAGAAATACATCACCAACGAAAGAAATTACTTTAAATGTTAAATAATTTCAAGTGAATCGTATGTCCCAGTGGAAATGAGCCGAAAGACTTGAGGTAATATCGAGAGGAATATTTTCGACTGAATTATGTATCGATTCAGATGTAAAGTTTCACCAAAATGAATAATATATTCAGATCATTTTTGTTGAAATTGCTTATAGCCAAAGCACCATTTACAAACTTACCCAACTCACTCAAATAAATAGTTCCAGATGATTTTTGATGACAAATATCTTGGCTGAAAACACTACTACGCATGCCCCGATTGACAAAAAAATTAAACAATAGTGATCATCGAAGAAGGAGATCAGAATTGGTTTTCTCTTCAAAATTATCTATTACCAAAAAGTCCACTGCTTGAATAGCTGAAGAGGTAATTCCTTCTATCGAAAAACGGAGTTATACAGCGAATTGGAGTTTTAATAATATTCCTCCAAAAACACTCGAAGACATAGCCTGTGCGGGTGGAATATGGTTGTAATTATTATTATTTGCCAGGGCGCACCAAGTCGACTTATTCACTTTACAGCTGGAGGAAAACTCAGATAACTTATCCCACCACCATTACAAAAACGAACATGTGAATTACAAGAACAAAATCAAAAATATCAAAATATCAATGAGGATTTGAGAATTCAAGCTAAAAGAACCATGTAATAATTTGTTATTCAAGGATTAGCACAACGAAATATCTAAGAAAATTAGGTAGTTCAGACGAAATATACATGAAGTTGATAGTAGAATAGTTCCAGAATCGTCAAATCAACCAAAAAAAGACTTGTTATGAATATGTGCCAAACCGAAATAACTCTTTGAAGGAAATGCGGGATCACATTATACAACAATATCAAGAAATTCCTTGGGGGAAGAAAGGTGCATGACAAAACAATACGGATACCTAGTTGAAATGTGCTAAAAAAATTTCTTTCAAATACACCACTCCGATAATGAGTCTTCGGAACAAAATTCAAGAGTTGCATTATCACCGATGTTACGGCTTTAAGTTTGTCAACCGTACAAAGACAGAAATCGAATGTTTGAGTGAAGAAGACTAACGTAAAAAATATTGGAATAATTGTGAATATTTCTTTCAAGTGTCGAAATTTGAAAGTAATCTCGAGATTTCACGGCTGGGAAGATTATTCTGTTTCAACTCAACAAGCATTGTGGTATATGTTTCAGTGGAGTGAGTTGGTGCATGAGCAAGATTTCATCGACGAAGGCACCAAATTTGATGTGTGTTAGTAGACAAATTTGTGAGAAATATATCACCGACGAGAGAATCTTCTTCAATAAGTATCAAGATGACTTGAAATATTTCCAAGTGAATTGTAAGAGTTGTCCGTAGGTAGATTTCATGGGCGGAAAGACCATTCGCTTTCAATTCAACATTGTGTTATGGTTGAAATGTACATATCAAAGTCGGAAGTGAGCTTCTGTTGGTGCGCACGCACACCAACAGAATCTCCTGGCGGCTGTCAAATTCGGTATACCGGGTGAAAAAACGCAACATTTAAGAGAAAAAAACATGGCTGCCTGTCAAATGTCATGAGACAGAGAAAAAACACAGCTTTTAAGAGGAAAAAAATATGGCTGCTGCTTGTCTCCGTGAAGAATTATACCCCCAATGAAACGTTTTTTCATTGCCTCATTTTCCACCAGACATTTGACAAGCAGCAGCCATATTTTTTTCTCTTAAATGTTGCGTTTGTTCACCCGGTATACCGAATTTGACAGCCGCCAGGAGATTCTGTTGGTGTGCGTGCGCACCAACAGAAGCTCACTTCCGACTTTGATATGTACATTTCAACCATAACACAATGTTGAATCGAAAGCGAATTATCTTTCCGCCCATGAAATCTACCTACGGACAACTCTTACAATTCACTTGGAAATATTTCAAGTCATCTTGATACTTATTGAAGAAGATTCTCTCGTCGGTGATATATTTCTCACAAATTTGTCTACTAACACACATCAAATTTGGTGCCTTCGTCGATGAAATCTTGCTCATGCACCAACTCACTTCACTGAAACATATACCACAATGCTTGTTGAGTTGAAACAGAATAATCTTCCCAGCCGTGACATCTCGAGATTACTTTCAAATTTCGACACTTGAAAGAAATATTCACAATTATTCCAATATTTTTTACGTTAGTCTTCTTCACTCAAACATTCGATTTCTGTCTTTGTACGGTTGACAAACTTAAAGCCGTAACATCGGTGATAATGCAACTCTTGAATTTTGTTCCGAAGACTCATTATCGGAGTGGTGTATTTGAAAGAATTTTTTTTAGCACATTTCAACTATCCGTATTGTTTTGTCATGCACCTTTCTTCCCCCAAGGAATTTCTTGATATTGTTGTATGATGTGATCCCGCATTTCCTTCAAAGAGTTATTTCGGTTTGGCACATATTCATAACAAGTCTTTTTTTGGTTGATTTGACGATTCTGGAACTATTCTACTATCAACTTCATGTATATTTCGTCTGAACTACCTAAGTTTCTTAGATATTTCGTTGTGCTAATCCTTGAATAACAAATTATTACATGGTTCTTTTAGCTTGAATTCTCAAATCCTCATTGATATTTTGATATTTTTGATTTTGTTCTTGTAATTCACATGTTCGTTTTTGTAATGGTGGTGGGATAAGTTATCTGAGTTTTCCTCCAGCTGTAAAGTGAATAAGTCGACTTGGTGCGCCCTGGCAAATAATAATAATTACAACCATATTCCACCCGCACAGGCTATGTCTTCGAGTGTTTTTGGAGGAATATTATTAAAACTCCAATTCGCTGTATAACTCCGTTTTTCGATAGAAGGAATTACCTCTTCAGCTATTCAAGCAGTGGACTTTTTGGCAATAGATAATTTTGAAGAGAAAACCAATTCTGAACTCCTTCTTCGATGATCACTATTGTTTAATTTTTTTGTCAATTCGAAGGAAAATATGTATTCACACGGGGCATGCGTAGTAGTGTTTTCAGCCAAGATATTTGTCATCAAAAATCATCTGGAACTATTTATTTGAGTGAGTTGGGTGAGTTTGTAAATGGTGCTTTGGCTATAAGCAATTTCAACAAAAATGATCTGAATATATTATTCATTTTGGTGAAACTTTACATCTGAATCGATACATAATTCAGTCGAAAATATTCCTCTCGATATTACCTCAAGTCTTTCGGCTCATTTCCACTGGGACATACGATTCACTTGAAATTATTTAACATTTAAAGTAATTTCTTTCGTTGGTGATGTATTTCTCACATACTTTCATAGTATGAAACTGCACGAAACTTTCGTTTGATGGAAACCAATCTGATGAATCTCCTAATCTTGTGTCAAAGTTCATGTCTTTGTCAGCGAAATCTCGCCCACAAACCAGCCTACTTAATTGGAATATAACACAACACCTGAATTGAATTGAGTTGAATTGAATACCAATCTGATGAATCCTTCCACCCGCACGTTAAATTTGGTGTCTGATTATGTAATGGTTCCTTGAGGAATACTCAAATCAAATCAAAAACATTCAGAGGAATTCCACAAGAACTTAAATGGAATTTATAGAAAAATGCCCAAGATGTCATTGGAAATAATGTGAATAAAGAATGGCAACGGAATTGATGTATTTTATAGAGGGTTGATTTTTTTGGTCCCTCTAGAGATATCATCTCATAGGCAACCAAACACCATTTTCATATAGGAACGAGGATTATATACTCTTGCAACACGTTCGAAAAAACCCCGAAGCTATCGAATTTACAAAGTGGAAAACTGGTGGATATTGAACGACTTTGATGGGTATCTTTCTAACAAACTTGCTTACTGAAATTTCTCTCCTCTATGATTTATTTCTCACAAACTCTCTTGCTAACACACTGCATGAGACTCATTTAATTGAAACCAAATCTAATGAATATCAACTTTGGTGTCTCATTTGTTTTTTACATGTTATTGTCTCTCGAGAAACACTGTGATTACGAAATGTCCATGAAACTGTTCCTTGAATGCATCTTTTCCCATCGTTCCATGACTTTTTTTCACCTCAATTTTTCATTTTGAACCTCGTTGGCATTTCATTTTTCACGTTACCTTTTCGTTTCATTGCGATTCGTTTTATTTAACAGGTCAAGTCAGACACATGGGTTATTAGTTGTTGTTCTCTATATTTCGTAGTATTATTATTATTTTCACGACGCGACGTTTCGTTCAATGCATTGATCTCTAAACCTGTCGAACGCGTAATTTATGCGCTTTCTCTATTTCTCATAATCACAATTATTTTTATGCTTTCATTCATTCATTTTTGCTTCCTTTCATTTCATATCGTTTTGTTCCTTCCAACGCGTCAAGCTTGATACCCGTCGGACGCCTACGGTATATGACGTCGACCGCATTTTTATTATCATTGTCATTATTTTCATAACTTTTTGTGTCGTTTCGTTTCATTCAAATCATCGAATTTGATACCTTCCATATTTATTTCAACCTCTACATTTATTACTATTATTATTATTATTTTCATAATTTCTTTGATTCATTCCGTTTCATTTCGTTACTTCTGACGCGTTGAGCTTGAAATCTGCCGCAAGCATAATTTATTAACAGCCTTCTATACTGAATAATATGATGTCTTCTACATTTTTTATTATTATCATCATTATTTGCTTGATTTTTTTGTGTCGTTTCATCGTTTCATCCAAATCGTTGAATTTGATCCCTTCCATACGTATATTTCAATGCGCTGACCTCTATATTTATTACTATTATTATTTTTATAATTTCGTTGATTCATCCCGTTTCATTTCATTTCTTCTGACGCGTCAAGCTTGAAATCTGCCGCAAACATAATTTATGTACAGTCGTCCATACTTTATATGACGTCATCTAATTTCTTTTATAATTATTACCACTATTTTCATGATATTTTGTGTTGTTTTCGTTTGATCCAAATCATCGAATTTGATTTTTTCATACGAATATTGTATCATGTCCCGATAAAGGTTTATTATCTGATTTGAAAGCTGTACTTTTGAGAGTCATTCCCATTTATGAATATATGTTTATATAAAAAATTATTGTAGATAAAATAATCAATTAACCAATAATGACGTCACCATGCCTCACAGCTGAAACTTTTATGAAAATTTCACTCAATCACATTTCAGATAATTAAACACTGGCGAAAATGTTATCTTATTTTGTAATTAGACTCTAATAATTTTTAAAAACCCCTATATTTAATAAAACTGACTATATAAAAAAAATCATAATGGACTTATGTATACAAAACGGACTTTATTCAAAATGAACATTGTGAAAATAGACAACACGAAATAAATTTTTGTAGATGCTAACTGAAGTAAAATGAATAATAATACTCATAATTTCCTGGATAAATTCAAGATATAAAATATAAACGCCTTTCGCCCTAAACCACACAATTGTGATAACTCCAATAATAAAACACGATATTTGCTGAAATTATGTTTTCTCGACTGAATGATCAATTATTGTCATCTTTAGACTACGTTGCTACATGATTAACTGAAACCCACTTACCTCAAAATCATCTGTACTTTCAAACATAATCCATATTATATTGAATTACAAACTACACATACTTAAAATGATGCCAGTACTGGTCACAAAATAACTATGAATAACATTTTCATTTCTGGGTTTTCGCTCACAGGAAATGCGATAATAACTCAACGGGAAGTACGTCGGTTGTAATAATCGAGTTTTGTTTTGTGCCTCTAAAATCCGTTCTGTGGCCACTATCACCATACACGAAATCACGAAAACTCATGCTTTTTTATGGATTGTTCAATAGAAATAATCTCTACCGACCGAAGGTCTTACCTTTTTTACGTCCACGACGTAAGCTCAACATGTAGTGATACTCATTTTTGCGTGAATTGCGCTTTTAAAATTTCAATTTTGAACGTAATAAACGTATATTTTGGTCATATTATTTGAGTGAATTGACGTTTATCTTATTTGTAGCGTGTAAAAACGTCCATTTTAAACAATTTAGAAATGTCAAATCTACATAAGAAATACATGTAAACGTGTATATTGTTTGCCTTAATTTTCGTCATAATAATTAATGCGAAAACGGCTATTTTTGTACGTATTTTTGCGTGAATTGACGTTCGTATTTTTTATCTTTTTTGAAACGCGTAAAACGTATTTTCTGTTCACATTTTTGCGAGTTCAAACGCATTTTAAATTTACTCTTTTTTTTTTGGAGCGTGAGGAACGTCTATTTTGGTCGCATTTTTTTTGTGTGTATTGACGTTCTCATCAATTTGTATACAAAAAACCTTGATACAAAGATCACTCAACACATCAACTATTGAAGTAAAATGGTCGATTTTTTCCACTTCAAAAACGTGACTATCTTACTGCCAAATTTCACCAGTTGGGCCTACTTACACGAGTTGTGAACTTGGAGGATTATGATAATACGTTTTGGATGGTTCCCACATTCAGCAACAATGATGGCATCTTACCTTGTATGCATACATTCGTCGCAACAATACCAACTATAATTGCAACCTCCGAAACGTAGATATTCTTTACAAATGGCTATGTGATATGTTACCGAAATAAAAATGCTTAATAAATTTTTTATTCAAGATGTTTGAATTTTTTATCCTATCCTACAATACCAACATCTTATTATGTATACTTATAAGTTAGGTTGGCCGAGCAGTCTAAGGCGTTGTGGCGTTAAGCTGCGATTCCCAAAGGGAGCGTGGGTTCGAATCCCACACCTAACATCCTTTTTTTTAGATTTATCTATCTAACCTCACTTTATGAAAATTTACTATACAAACTGATAACTAAATAGTAATTTTTAATAATAACAACAAAACGTCCAGAACTGAGTGCAAGTAGTTGAAGGAAGCCTCATAACCACCAAAATACTTAAAGCTAAGTGCAATTGAGTAAAATTTACTATATAAGTGTGATAACTGGTACTTTTTGATAGGATTTTTTACTTGATTTAACGCTTATAATTTTACTCGTTTTTTGGGACGCGAAAACGTCTATTTTTGTTGCATTTTTTACGTGTTTCAACGCTTCTAATTTTACTTGTTTTTTGGGACGCGAAAACAATAATTTTGAACGATTTTGAAATGTCAAATCTCCATAAGAAATACATGTAAAAGTAAATTTTTATCACTTGTAATTTTAATCATGTTTTGGGACGCGTAAACTTCTATTTTCATTGCATTTTTTACGTGCTTTAACGTTTCTAATTTTACTCGTTTTTATGGGAAGCGAAAACGTCTATTTTCGTTGCATTTTTTACGTGTTTTAACACTTCTAATTTGTCTTGTTTTTTGGAACGCGAAAACGATAATTTTGTACGATTTCGAAATGTCAAATCTCCATAAAAAATACATGTAAAAGTAAATTTTTAACGCTTGTAATTTTAATCATTTTTTGGAACACGAAAACGCATGTTTTCGTTACATATTCTATGTTATTCGGCGTTCGAAATTTTATATGTTTTTTCGAACATGAAAACACATGTTTTCGTTGCATTTTTTACGTGTTTTAACGCTTCTAATTTTAATCGTTTTTTGGGACGCGGAAACGTCTATTTTCGTTGCATTTTTACGTGCTTTAACGCTTCTAATTTTACTCGTTTTTTGGGACGCGAAAACGTCTATTTTTGTTGCATTTTTAAAGTGTTTAACGCTTCTAAGTTTACTTGTTTTTTGGGACGCGAAAACGATAATTTTGAACGATTCTGAAATGTCAAATCTCCATAAGAAATACATGTAAAAGTAAATTTTCAACGCTTGTAATTTTAATCATTTTTTGGAACGTGAAAACCGCGGAATTCGTCAAATTTTTTAAACATTTCAGCGTTTGTTATTTTAGTTGTTTTTTGGAACGAAAGAATCCTCAACCTTCTGTCTGTACTCTTCAGATACCATTCTATTGGTGATTACTTCAACTACCCAATGGCACTAACATACTTTCCAAAAATAATGCCTTTATGATGACGTCAAATGGCGGGCATGTTTTTTTTTTCACTCTAAACGACTACGCATCTTTTTCTATTTCCAGTAATATTTTTTCGAAACACTCGGTATATGTTTTTCCGCAATGGTAAGTTTTTCGTCGATCCATTTTCCCATTTAACATTTAAGACTGAGGATTTTGAATCACCCTGTATATATATTTTCCACCCAAATGGAAAAATTTGTGACACGTCCCTGTACAACTGTACAACTATAATGAGCTTTGACCAATCAGACTCCGCTATGTTTTTTTCCCAAATGAACGGTCTAAACGTCCTCTTATTACACATTTAGATGTCGGATGTAATTCAATCTCTGCATGGGCAAGTAGTTGTTTCGAATCTCCATATGCCCATTGAAGCGTTCTTCCATCACTCATGCAGCCATGTTTTTTCTCTCAAACGTTGTGGGACACCCGGTATATACGTTGACAACCAGCCACCATGTTTTTTTTCTCTCAATCGATGTATTTTGAGACATCCTGTATACCAAATTTGACAGCTGTCATGTTTTTTTTTCTCTGTCTCATGTCATTTGACAGCCGCCATGTTTTTTCTCTTAATCGATGTATTTTGAAACATCCGGTATACCAAATTTGACAGCTGCCATGTTTTTTTCTCTTAAATGCCAAGTTGGTACCTCCTGTATGGCAGCAGCCATGTTTTTTCTCTAAAATGCCTAGTTGGTTCACCCGGTATACCAAATTTGACAGCCGCCATGTTTTTTTCTCTTAAATGCCAAGTTGGTACACCCTGTATGGCAGCAGCCATATTTTTTCTCTTAAATACTATGATGGTACACCCTGTATGGCATCAGCCATGTTTTTTTCCTCTTAATTGATGTATTTTGAGACACCCGGTATACCAAATTTGACAGCTGCCATGTTTTTTTCTCTTAATCGATGTATTTTGAGACATCCGGTATACCAAATTTGAGAGCTGCCATGTTTTTTTTCTCTTAAATGTCGAGTTGGTACACCCATTATACTAAACTTACGAATCAGCTTCTAAGATTTAAGCAATCAGTACATAACGCATTAATATGTGCGGTTTACGGCCCTTATGGCAGTTGACGTACGCAAATTCTATTATTTTTTTGATCTCCCATGAAAGTTGTCTTCTTAGAGTACCCGCACGTTTCTGTAACTTTACTAATAACGAAGATAGCCTCCTATGCCCTTTTGACCTCGGTAATGCTTAAAAATGTTTCTTGACATCCAAACGAATCTATTGATGCCAAAATCATCAAAATCGGACGATCGGAAGTGCCATTTCCGGTTTGGACCGGAAGTATCCATTTTATTGCAGATTTTGACTCTTCTCGATGTGGGTAATCCGAATTTACTATTACTTTTCTTCTATCTTAATTTTTTGAAACCGGAAGTGCTTATTTTTTGATGATTCGTACAGATCCAAAATATCATTAATGTATATATTGAACGACAGATGGCTCTGATGTATTCCTTGAAAACAAATTGGTATCACACCTTAAAAATGACGGACCCCGTCACGATGCACGTTTATGAGACACCCTGTATATATTTTTTGTCTCAACTGGCACGTTGGTACACCTGGTATATATTTTTTTCTTAAATGACAAACCCCATCACGATGCACGTTTATGAGACACCCCGTATTTATTTATTTTTCTTAAATGATGTATTTTGACACACCCTGTATACGTAAAACGAAAACTTCTGAATCCCTGCATGCCCCAATGATGCGATGCTCCAATGATGTGATGATTCATTTTTCCGATGTATTTTGAGACACCCTGTATATAATTCGATTTTTGACAAACTGTTTTTTCTGTCATGTTACGTTGCTACACCGTGTATATCTTTTTTCTTCCATAATTAAATTTAAAAACCGGCAACGTCCCACCCTCCGTAACTCCACTCCTTAATTTTAAATCCGGCAACACCCAACGTCACGCGGTGAACCCAGCGACGCTGAGAAGTCGCTACTGCGCATGGTGCGCTGAAACACAGGTTGTACATCTACTGTTTTTAGGATTTCAACTGACTGTAGATGGACTGCAACCAGGAGCAGGCAAACTGGAGGCAATCGAGAAATTTCCTATTCCTAAGAATAAGCATGAAGTTAGACGATTTTTAGGACTGACAGGTTTTTTCAGAAGATTTGTGAAAAATTATGCTTTATTGTCCAGACCCATATCTGATTTAACGAAAGCAGATAAAATATTCCATTGGAACAACGAACGTCAAAAAGCATTTGTAGAGTTGAAAGAAAATCTACAAAAATCTCCTGTTCTGCAATTGTTCAATCCTAAGGCTGAACGTACAGAATTACACTGTGATGCATCGAGTTTAGGAATAGCAGGGATGTTGCTACAAGATGGTCTTGATAAAAAAATGCATCTCGTGTATTGCGTTTCTAAGAAAACAAGTGAAGCAGTAAAATTCTATCATTCATCAAAATTGGAATTATTGGCAATTGTTTGGTGCATAGAGAGGCTGAGATCGATGCTTCTAGGAATAAGGTTCACTGTAGTGAGTGACTGCCAGGCTTTAGTTTATCTTAATGTCAAAAGAACAATGAATCCACAGATTGCACGCTGGTATACAACTTTAAGCGAGTATAATTTCGAAATTAAACATCGAAATGGCGATAAAATGGCACATGTTGATAGTTTGAGCAGAGCAGCAGTGGAAGAACCAACAGTTGAAGGAATGATAGATGTTTATGAAAAAAGGCTCAATATGTTTATCATAATTTCTGAAGAGAGAATACTAATGATACAGAAAAATTATAAAAAAACTGAAAGAAATTTCTGAAATTTTGGAAAAAGATGACTCAGAAAAATCGAAGGAAGACATTAATCGTACCAAAGATTATATGATAGACAATAATCGTTTATACAAACTGACAAAAGTGAATAAGGAAAATAGATGGCTTTATGTGATACCGGATTCAATGAGAAAAGCAACTGTTGTGAAATATCATGATCAAATGGGTCATTGGTCTGTTGATAAAACAGTGGCTACCATTTTGAAAAAATTTTGGTTTCGAAGTTTGAGGAGATATGTCAAAAAGCATATACAAGGATGTTTCGAATGTCTGATGGAGAAAATACCTGGAGGAAAGAGGCCCGGAAAACTTCATCCACCCAAAATACCGGAACGACCAATGGTTAAGTTACATGTGGATCATCTAGGACCTTTCCCAAAAAGCCATAATGGAAAAATGTATATTTTCGTAGTTGTGGATGCATTTTCGAGGTTTCTGAACTTATTTTCCACTAGAACTACATCAGCAAAGGAAACAATTTCCAAGATGGAAGAATTTATCAATCAGTTTGGCACACCAAAAGTAGTAGTAAGCGACAGAGGATCTGCGTTTACAAGCAATGAATTTCATAATTTTTGCCAAAAATATACATGATTTAATTTTCATTAGACATTTTGTAAAAATTAACAATATATAATAAAAATAAAAATAGAACTCAAAGGTGCGATGTAGTGCCTTCTTGTTCATAAAACAGAACGTAAGCCTCTCCGCTCACGAGGGATCTGGATGAAATAGGGGACACGCGAGAATCATTATATTCGTGCCACGTGCCCGCATGCGGATGCCTACAGTAGGCAGTGTAGTGTCCGTTGTAGATAGTCCCACTATGATTTGACAATGCGTACAGACTATAGCGGAAAGGGGCTACATTGTCTGCCGCATAATTACTCATATCCAAACCCTCTATCGGAAAATTGATGGTTACATTCAATTTTCCTCTGAATCGTTCCATAGGAGAAAACCTGTTTAAATCTATCACTAAAATCTTGGGAAACTTGTAAATTGATAGGGATTTGGTACACTTCCTTCTCTCTCTGCATTCAACACATGTCAGCTTCTCGTTGCCATCCAAGATTTCTTCCCTCGTAAACGAATCTAAACACTGTGATAATCTCAGTTGACCTGTTCGTTGCGGTATTGGAAGTGATAGGTCCCAGAACGGATCGAAGGTGACAGAACAGTGCCCGCAATACGTACATTTCAATGTGGACTTTAGCTGGCCAACGAAATTATCAACGATTTTGGAATTGTCCATTCTTAAGTACCTCGACCAAGATTCTTGCGCCTTCTCACCGTCACTTAACTTTTCGTCTATCTCCGTCAGAATAGATTTTGGCTTCTCCGTTATTCTGTTCACATCTTCGTGAAGACCCTCCAGAAGGTATCGCAAGAACTCATGGGCATCTTGCTGGGAGTAACCAATGAAACGAGGTGCGAATCTTTGTATTTGACTCTTTAAAGAGACTGTATTTACCACTCGATCAGAAGAATCTTTTGACCATAGCTCCTTTATCACCTCAGCGAAGGCTTTTATTAAGGCTCCCTTCATACTAGAGATACTTGTGTTTATGTCTCTTGTGTAGGCGCCCTTCTTCAAATACTCCAGCAACCATTTAGTATTCGACAAACACTGGATAACACTGTTTATGAAGCAAGTGTTGCCAATATTTTTCAACCCATTAAGACCGAGAGTTTTTGCAGAACTATGTATCACAGGCTTTCTGCTGCTTTCACCACTGACACCTTTTACTGAGTGGTCTGTAATTGAGTTCATGTCTTTATTATAGTGGCGAGATATCGAACCTGAGTTAAGGTTGTTGGACATATCTTGCGGTGGAAGTGGGCAAGTAGAAAGCGCATATGCTGAACTGTGAAAGGACATGTTCAGAAATCTCAATGTTTGAGGACGGATAAAAATTTATTCAGATTTTGAGAGGATGGAATGGAACCCATGACAGATGCGGCGTTTCCTCTTTGGACTGCGATACTTATTCTTTGTAAAAGAAAAGTCCTTGCTCTAGGATCATCGGTTTTATCTATAAGTTTATGACCAATGAGTTTGAAAAACTCAGAAGCATAACTACCAAAAGAGTCATAGGTTTCGATGGCTATTGGATAAAAAATATATTGGTCAATTAAATTGGAATATTTTTTAATCTTCAATTTTTCAGCAGAATCTGCAGCACCACCAACAAATCTTGAAGTTGAAAAAATATGGGAGGGAGCAACAGTGTCAGCACAGGTAAAGTCCCATACTAGAGGTTTTCCATGACTCCAAGGGATGAGAGACATCCCGTCTGGACGTTTACCGTCGTCACGAAAAACTCCTAAAGGTTCCAAAACAGATGGAATGTCAGCAGTGGATAAAGCACGTTTGATTAGATCGTTAACAGAGGAGTGTCGTGAGAAACGTCCAGAACTAAATTTACAACACAAACCATGAACACCTTTCTCGTTGACGATGGATTCACATCTGCAAGTATGGCTTACACAAATTGAACAACCTAAACGAAGACCTACTGAAATCCTAAAGGAATCATTATCCAATAAAGTGCCAAGGGAAGCAACAGGAAGGGCGTTAAGCCAAGCACCAGATTCCTTAGTAGAAACTGCTTTGAGGCGAGCCATATCAAATTGAGAGTTAGCAGCTGACTCAAAGAGTTTAGTGGATGACAATTCAATAAGAGGAAGATCCCAAGATTTCTGTGAGAATTTACAGCTAGGTGCATCGGATCCTGTTTTAGAGAGCCAAATAGATTCACATTCTATGTACGATGAATCTGGTATGTTAGAAAAGTGGTCAGGTAAAATGTGGTCAATCAAACGTCGGGTGCTGTTGAAAGAGGCAAGAAAAGCTGGTAAAGCGAGTGAAGATGCTAAACGAATGCCTAGACCACCCTTGTTCACGGGAAGCGTCGCTTGAAGCCGTGTTAAATCGTTGAAGTTGTTATTGGTTATCTGCTCCAAAGTCGCACGAAGTGTTGAATCAAAATGACTAAGTTCCTTTTGACAGCTCCATGTTGCACAACATCTCAGAGTATACATCAGTTTAGGTATAGCCAAACAATTCTTCAGGAGAAAATATCCAATATGGTTAGGAATTGTATCCAAGCGCGATGCCATCAACATAAGGGAATCCGTTTTTTGGTTAAGGCCTTCTGCCAAAGATTCCACCGTAAGAGGTGCACCAAGTAGGGTCCAATTGGTTCTGTCCATTATTTTAATGCCGGGAGCAAAATCGTTGAATCTCTTCGAAATGTGTTCTGAAAGCTCGTTCGTAAGAAAAAGTTCGCACTTTTTGAAATTTAGACTGAGGCCGACTTCATTGGAGGATGATACAATTTTTTTGAACTCTTCTAGGACTACATCTGCATTGCCACCTATAGCGCCATCATCAAGATCATTCAGCTTCAATGGATCTTGTCATTTTCTCAATACATAAACAAAAGAGTGCTGGGCCCAAAGGATCTCCTTGTTGAACGCCTCTTTCAGATGAAATTACGTTGTTTCCAAAATTCAAAAAAGTTGGCTTCTGATAACATTGACTTATGTAAGGAAATAAAAAGGGGATCGTAATTTTCACTCTTTCTAGTAGAATATTTCTGAAATAAGGATGAAATCAATAGTACCAGTGATAGTTACGTCTATTGATTTTCAAGATGAAAATTGGTGGAAAAATATGTTTGTAGTGGAAAGAAAAATTAATACAGTAGTAAATAAGACTACAGGGTATTCACCTTTCGAATGTTTATATGGATATACCCCAAGTTTTGAAAATGCAAAAATGGAAAATTTTGCTGAGAGGAGTGAACAGAAGCAAAACTTTGAGGAAATCAGAAATGAAGTCCGAGAAAATGTGGAGAAAGCCCAAGGAAGTTATAAACAATATTATGACAAGACGAAATATGAAGGCGTGGAATATAATATTGGAGATATAGTGGCAAAGCGATGTTTATCAACCAAAAACACGGGCGAACCAACGAAAACCCAGATGAAATATAGAGGACCATTTGCTGTTATAGCAAAACTTCAAGGAAACACCTATAAGTTGGAGAAATTGGACAAAGACGAGAGTGGATCTTGCAGAACAACTGTCATGTCTCACAATTAAAGATCTATAAAAATCATGACGAAAATGAAGAGGCAAATGAGAGTGACGATCAAACTGATGAGGTAGATTTTCAAGTTCCAGATGTAGAAGATACGAAAGAAAATCATTCTGAATCTGATCCAGAAAGTATCAGTCAAGAGAGTTGGAAACCGGATACCGAGTCGGTCAGCGAAGAAGGTGATTCTACAGGAGACGGGCTTAGAAATAGACCAAAAAGAAATGTGAAAATACCAGCAAGATTCACAGATTATGTTTGAGGGCAAACATATTTCAGGATAGCCCAATGTTATGAATATTTTCATTTTGATTTCAAGCCACCTTTGAAAAGGGATAAGGGGTGGATTGTTTTTTTGTTAGAGGAACGGGGGATTGTCAAAACGTGACAGTATTATCAAATTGGTTTTTTTTGGATTGTAATTACGAAATAAAGTTTAGTTTCAAAGTAGTGTTGTCATATCCAACAAGTCGCAGCCCAGCCACCCGACAGTACGTTGGAGGTATTTCCAACAACTTTACCGCTAGATCTGAACCTGCCATCAGATGCTAGGACTTTACTATCTACCCCTCGGACAAATATTGTGAGAAAAGTTGAACCTGGCGAATACTCACATATTGGTTTGACTGCAGCTGTCAATGAATTGTATAGATCTATTAGTTAATATTGATGGTTTACCTCTAAGTAAAAGTTCAAACAGCCAGATCTATCCAATTTTATGTTCACTACATGGGTATTCTAGAGTGGCAGTAATTGGAATTTATCATGGCTATGCGAAACCAGCTTGTACCAATGATTTTTTGCAAGATTTTGTGAACGATGCTATTGAAATGACAACAAATGGGTTTTCCAATGATGGAGTCATCATTCCGTTTAGAATCCAAGGCCTCATTTGTGATGCACCCGCAAAGCTAAGTGGTCGAGGTGATAAAGCGTTTGGCTTCCACCCAGACGGTCCGGGTTCGATCCCCGGTCGTGTATCACTGAGCTGAAGTGGTTCGGATTCCACTTTTATTTAAACTGTAGGTCCCGGGTCTCCCTTGCTCGCACAAGCTCTGCTTTTGAGGGGTTTTCTCCGAAGACCTGGGAGTTTCGTAAAAACAAAACAAAAAATTTTAAAGGCATTCATCACATGTACTAAGGGACATACCGGGTATTATTCATGTTCAAAATGCCTCCAGAAAGGAAAATATCACAAAGGAAGAATGTGTTATTGCACTTGAAATTGCAAAATGGGAATTTTCTAAATTCGGTTTCTCCTATATATAAAATGAGATATATTTATATTTTAAAAATATATTTGTTTCAGGTGAGAGACCCTAATAGCACCATGAAGTCCGATGGTAATCCATAGGACATCCTCTCAGGACATTCAGGACGTCCTTAGGATGTGCAAAATTGGTACCGCGGACGTCCATTGGACATCCGTGGGAATCACCAATGTCTCGACTTCTCACCAAAATTGGACGTTCTATAAGGATATCCAATGGACATCCACCTGGGATGTTAATCGGACGTCCCCGAATTACATCAATCGAAAGTACATCTTGGACGTCCTTAGGACGTGCAATATTGGTACGTCCTTAGGACGTGCAGTATTGGTACCGCGGACGTCCATTGGACATCCGTGGGAAGCACCAATGTCTCGACTTCTCACCAAAATTGGACGTTCTATAAGGATATTCAATCGACATCCACCTGGGATGTTCATTGGACGTCCCCGAATTACATCAATTGAAAGTACATCTGGGACGTCCTTAGCATGTGCAGAATTATCAGATGTGTTTCAGGACTAAGATTATGATATTGTTGTGGATTACTGGAGATACCAATTTGGATGGAACCAGATTTACTCACTAGGTAAGCTCAGCACTCTCTCAGAGTCATTCAATTCGGTTTTGTACATGTTTAAAGGATACACACAACTCTACTTGTCTTACGGAAACACCTTTTTCAAAACAGTGTTGAATAGGTTAGTAATAACTATTGAATCGTATAACAAAACTTTTATTTTCATTTATAGATATAACTACACTGAATGAACACAAAATAACTTACAGAACAGTCACTAAACCTATATAATCACAAAAGACGATAGAAAAGCGACCATAGCTGGTAAATACTCAACAACTGTCTGTCAATTCGTCAACACTTCACTTGAACACAGAACACAAAACACAGAAAACAACTTTATGCACGGAATCCATACATAGAGGAATTGTTTGGTTTCAATCCTTATACGAACAAGAGAGACAAACATATTTTTTTATTTTCATTGTTGTGAATCGTATTGGCATACGCACAAACTTGAGAATATGGCCCCTGATGACCTCAATGATAGTGAAAAGGGTTTCATTTCAGATGGGTTGTTTTCGCTATAATGTTTAGCCCTATTGTAAATATGCGATCCATTTTATACCTCTTCTGTAAAACCACTAGCTGGGATGTATACACGGCGGGTACTGGGTACACATGGAGGACTAATTATTGTAACTGTTTTCGAATTTTGTTTAATTTTTATGATCATCCATCCTTCATCTTTGGATGGATGCACCTAGGAAACATTCCGAAAAATGTTCAATCCAGGACATCCCAAGGAAGTCCTCGCAGGGACATTTTCTGAAATTCACTGATTGGGATGACGCCCGATGTACATCCATCAAGGACGTTCCAGAATGTCCCCGTACCAGGACCACCATAGAAAGTCCTTTCGATGACATGCCAAATACATGCCAACCAGAACATCCAATGGATATCCTAGAAAATTCTACAAAATATATCCGAATCAGGACATCCCAAGGAAGTCCTCGCAGGGAGGTATTCTAAGATTAACCAATTGGGACGTCCAATATTCATTCATGCGGGATGTACCTAAATGTCCCGTACCAGGACAACCATGGGACGTCCTTTCAAAGACATGCCAGAATACTTACTAACAAGGACGTCCGATGGATGTCCTAGGAAACATTACAAAATATATCCGACCTAGGACATCCCAAAGACGTCCTCGCAGAGACGTTTTATACGATGTACCGATTGGGACATCCATAGGAAGTCCTTTGGGAAAATTCATGAAAATGCACTGAATCGGATGTCCCAAGGACAATGATTTTAAGTCCCGGACATTCGGACATGATTTGTACCAAATAGGGACGTCCCTGGGACATGGTGTGCTATTAGGGGAACTCTCTATTACAGGAGGATCAAACCACAAAGTGATGGTGAAGAGGTTGATGACTCGAATTATCCACGATGAATTAGCTATACTTTATAGCTGAATTGGTTTCAAGAACAAAAAGAATTTTTCATCATTGTATTTGTGTTCTATATTGATAGGTAAGAACTTCAACTGGTTAATATCTTTATTTCATATATGCTATATTCAATTTTCAGAAGCGGTGCAGAAGGACAAGAAAAATTGTACAATGGCAGATATTGAAAATGCCATCAAGCTATGGCTCGTGAAAGCTAAAGAGAGGTTGGAAAAACGAAAGAAATAATCTGTGAAATCACTGACATATTCAGAATTGAAATTTCAATTACCCTCTCTGATTCCTCTCTCACACACATGAGAATATTTTTTTATTTTAGAATTGATGTTTATTTTATGTATTGTTTACTTATTGTTGTATTTTCTATTTTTCTAAATAGATTTTTTTTATTTTATTGTTTGATTTTCCTTCATAATTTTATATGACTGTAATTTTTTTCCTTGAAGTAAAATGCACTGAAAATTTATGAAAAATTTCCATTTCAAGCGACAGTGTTTTCAGGTATATAAGCAGTTACTTTCAGATTGTTGCAATTATGCCAAATTCTTTTTAGGTTTACGAAATCGCGACGAATTTTGCTTTACAAAAGCTTTCTCCTGTATCCTGCTTGAGGAGCTGTTGTATAGGAAAACAACTGGCGAATTCGTCAACTAGATGAGTAAAAATCTAACATAAAAGTGTTTTTTGTTTCGAATACAAACAAATTAAATACATTCTCATTTACTACCTATTATTAAAAATAATATTTTGACCGAATTTTATTGTAACTGGAATATAGACATACAGCATAAAGGCCGTAATTATGCGAAAATTCATGCGGAATATCCGAGAACACCATCGTATTTAAAATATCCGTTTGTAGATAGAAGGCACATTACTACGATCATACGAATGAAAACAGGGCACTGTACCAACAAAGAACATTTGCATAGAATTAAAGTATAGTTGTCGTCAAACATATAAGATAAATAAAAAAAGGCGCAAAAAATGGTCGATTAGCATGAAATTAACTCCCATGCCGCCAACCAGGGTCGGACTTGTACATATGCCGCTAAATATTGTGATGCGTGCAGATTATTCAAGTTAATTTAACAAAAGCACTGTAACTTTTGTATTCAGAATAATCCATTTTTATAATTATTAGTATCCTTAGATTGGGTAAACAACTGCCCCGTCGAAATCTAAATTGCTAATAGCTGGGCGTACCGCAAACAGCTGTGATTTCTATTATAACTACGCCCGACCCTGCATGGAAAAAAACATTCCTAAGTAATTGCTGTGCGGGCCTTTACATCTTCCGCGCTAAGTGTTACGTGGGGGCGATAGGTGGAATAATTTGAATAAAGGTAGAGATAGAGATGTCAATAATTTTATTTATTGATTTAGTGCGATTTTAGTCTGAAAAACTGTTTGGTTATTGACAAAATAGGAATTAATTTCCTGGTAATTTCCTGAAGTTATGTAAGTATTGATATTGACTCACACTGATTTTAGCCAATATTCTCATGTGATTACCATATAAGGTGTGTATGGCGTGGTACTATGCATTTTTGGCAGAAATATATATTTTGTGATTGGTTTTTTTGGAGGAAATGTGAGGACTAGCACAATATTTGCTCATACAGGATGATTCCTAAGGTGGACCGGTCCTTTCATTAATTTCTCACATTGCACAGAAAATAATGGCTATAGGTGAACATGTAAAAGACAACAATTCGTTTTTGAGATGCACGGCGTTAAAGTTGAAAATTAATATTGAATTTACTTTAATTACTGAAGGATCACCAATCACATACTATTCAAGATATCCAACGAAGGCGATCCATTACATCCAGTGGAAATGAGATATAACCGTATGGTGGGAGTTAGACTGTATGTTTTTCACCCACCCAGCTATTCAGAATATTTTAGGGAGTCACAAAATACCCAAGAGCAGATGAATAACAATATAATTGTACGAAATAGAATGCCAGTGTCCAATATTGATTATATTCCCAAATTTGATTTTAGGATATGAAAGTACATTAAATTTTATGTAAGAAATAAATATATGATTGCACTAAAACTTGATAGAAATCACCGATAAAAATCGAGAAAACTATATTTGGCACCAAAATTTAATGTAATTGTGTCGGATGAAAAGTCCGTTCAAGACACCCATATGATAAATATAATTTTGGAATTTTAACACAATTGATCATTGACATACCACACTGAGAGCTTCAATCAGAAAAAAATCACACATTGTGCATATCATCTATTAGAAAATCTTCAAACACGAAAGTATTATTCCAGTTCAAAGTGAAGTGATTTTTCGCAATAAAATCTGTATAAATAATAATACCGTGGCAACGCACTATTCAATCTGAAAACATAGAATTACAGAGAGTTCATATAAATGAAACACAGAGCGATCAATTGGAAAGTTGAAATTAAGTGGGCCCTTCACGTGCAGTTTTTCGTGACTTCCAAAGTGACACTCCATCGCTCCACTCCAAATTCGAACGTGAAGTGTCAACATGCGCCTGGCGCTTCTCGCATCTGACGCGGCGCGAGACGTTCCAACCTTCTTAAACTTCTAGCGCGATTCGAACAGAGGAGTCATCCAAAACTGAAAGTGATGGGACAATTCCCGCGCCGCTCCGACTGTAGAGAAGAACAGTCGAATTGAATTGTAACGAGAAGACAGGTATAGTTGCTTCGAGTAGTCTTAAAGTGATTTCGGTGCAAGTACCATTTTTGGACCAATACTCTGTGTCTTTCTTCTGGAATCTTCATTTTCTAATTTTATACATGCAATTTTTCTCTTTGAATGTGAAGAACACATCGCGAAAAAAGGCCCACTAGCTATCGAGAAGCTTCGAGGAATGAAGTTGGCGTACTATATTTGAATGTGCGTGTAGTTTGGCATGCAACTTCGCTCCGAGAGTGACGCGAAGGGAGTGCGAGTCGGGAATCGAAAAATAACTGCACGTGAAGCTGGCCCTTTTTATTTTCATGGAAGACCATGTTGGTATATGCTCTTATTTGAGAATTCCCTTCTCTAGATCAATTTTAAATTATCTGAACAAAAATATCTGAATTCCTGACAATCCAGATGTTGAGTCGTCAAGAATGCAGTACTGAATGAACACCCTGTATATACAAGAATGTCTTTTATTTGTAATTTTTTTGTTGAATAACTTTTACATTAATGATAAATAGAATCATTATACTGCATATATTTTTTGAATTACTCGTATCTATGTACTTAGTATCGATCTCTAGTATACTCATTAATCTAAATAAAATTGGATTAATTAATCCTCTGTCAATAATGAATTTGATGCAATCGAAAAATTCTTTACCCATGGCGAAGTTACCTATAATGCACTAGCTATTTCAAACTCTTGCACCACTTGCCCCCACATTATGTGGAACGTTCCAGGAAAAGATAAGACCATTTTTTGCGGCTTTTTTTATTTTTCTTATATGTTTGACGACAACTATAATAGATAATCCATATTGCGAATGCGGAAAAATAGAATCAATAAACCATATATTTTTTGATTGCCCTATCAATGCTCCTCTTGACATTAATGGGGTTTTAAGAAACTTGAATCCACAGATTATCATATTGATAAATAAATTTCTTAATGTTAATTGCATAAAATTATGACTCAAACGTGATAATTTATGTATAATTTAGTAGTGTACATAATTTTAACTGAATGATCTGGTTAGCTTACTTACCCTTACTTATATCATACTATGATCCTACATCTTTACACCATACTTACTCCTCTGTTTGTGCTATCTGTCCAAATACTAATAACCTTGCAGCCATAGATATATATTAGCACAAGACGAAATGACACGACACTTGATGCCATATTTCTACGTTTAACAAGTTGAAACAAATGAGAAAAAAAGTATAAATAGAAATCGATTAGAAGACAATATTAGATGATATTATTCAAAATGCAGATATGGAAATTATTGGGTTGCAACATGATAACGTTTCAGACAACGTTGTAACCCCAGGAGACGCATTGGCTGAATGCGCCGGAAGGAAGCAATAGCCAAAAAAAATACAAGAACAAGAAGAAATGTAAACAGCTGAAAAGATGGATTTATTAAAATTATTGGTTTTACAAAATAAAATGGATTGGTGGAGACACTACGAGGTAGGTGGAATTTAACGTATGCTTCCAATATAAAAGTGTTGCAATAATTACTCGATTAATCTGATTCGAACATTACCAATCTCACTGGAAAATAAATACAAGTAATGTTTTTCTGTTATTTGCAGGACTTGCCTTGAGAGCGATGCCACAGGAATCGGAGACTAACCAGAATCAATGAGCAGGCTCGGTACAGGTGAACTAGTGGAAGATATTGGAATGAAACGCATTAAATATATTTACATATAGCTTCACCTCAGCTGATGTGAACTATTCACAAACCAAGTGCAGCAAGGTATTGATTCATGAACTTCAAACCTACCAGATCTCCCGTAACCTTCACTCTTGTTCTAGATTTTTTTTACGAGACAACAGTGGACGGGGTGAGAAGAATAACAAGCAGGCCTTTCAAGAAGATAACGTTCCATATACAATATCCTTAACCTAACGGTGTTACAATGAGAATGAATAAAGAAATATGCAAAGAATAAACCATGAAGTTCATTATTAACAGGGTGGAACTACTTAAAGTCAAAAATGAACGTAACAGTGGTGATCTCATAATTCCGAGTTGCAAGTCGGAATTTAATTCGAAATGAAAATAAAATTAGTTGTGGCCCTTCTACGCTTTCATATTTATCTATTAGCATTGTTTATATAGAAGTAAGATAGTCAATGCCTGTGTAATTGGTGTTGGACGCAAACGCGAGTGTCATCTAGCGTGATTAGTTACAAACATGAATATTTGACGTCATTTTAATGCAGGTTTCTTCAAAAAACCCTGATTTTAATGCTGTCCCATTGTTCAATCAAGTTACGACATGACTTGGAGGCCAGATTACTAAAGTTACGACATGACTTGGATGCGAGCTCACTATCGCCATCTACATGTCGCATCCATTTTGATTCAATTATAATCCCATAAGGTTGACTTTGTTCTATATAAACAATGCTATTAGATATATGGGTAATCCAAGGAGACTAAAATTTATGGTGGATTTATGCAGCAGTCATAAGGAAGAATATTCGTCAATGATTGGTTGGTCCGTATATTCCAACCAATCATTGACGAATATTCTTCCTTATGACTTAAGACTTATGATTGCTGCATAAATCCACCATTAACAAGGAGAGTTTAATCCCCATAAGACAATGGGGACACTACTAGAAAGAGATGAAAGAACATTTGTGACGAAATATGACGTAGTTGGACGTGTTATTGCCGCGGTTCTCCATAGACATGACGGACTAGCTCTTGGTATATGAGAGTTACTGCTGACAGTTTTGTTGCTTGGTTCGAGTTCGACTCTGTACTCACTATGACGCGTTGATGCTATAAGATTCTGATTGACTAGAACTTATTAAACCCTCCTTCTTAGTTTAGTCCATAGATGTATTTATTTCTATGCTTTAGTCTCTTTGACGGACTAGAAAACTCCGCACTCTTGGTATATGAGAGTTGCAGGTGACAGTTTTGTTCCTTGGTCGAGTTTGACTCTGTACCCTGTACTCATGTCCAAGTGCGTCACTATGGGCGTTTTCCATTTAGGAGTGTTAAGCCCCAGAGCTACAAACCCTAAGATCGGAGCAACACATTATCACTGACTTCTTCGCCAACTGTTTTCGCGGTTTTGACTTGTGTCTACTTGTGCTTCATGCACCTTTAAACAGTTGCTGCTCGAGGGGCAAGGGTTAATGTCAAGCGGTTCAGTTCCAGTGCTTGCAGCCCCACTAAATAGAACGCATGGTCTTACGCTCTGGGTAGCTCCTTAAGATAAATGGAAAGCAGCTTATGACACGTCAATGCTACAACATTCTGATTGGCTAGAGCTTATTAAACCCTCCTGTTAGTTTTCTCTCCTTGGTCTGTGCACAGAATAATCAAAATCACAATTGTCAAATGACAAAGCGTATATCAAGATGTCAAAAAGACTGTCAAGTTGAATGTTTAACCTTAACTTTATTTGTATTTCGAATCACCAATTACACTTAGAAAATTGGTGAAAATGGCGTTCAATTTTCCTGCTTTTTCATATATTATCGCCCTAATTGTAGATGCATTTCTGATATTTTTCTCATTATTCCATGTCATAGCATTCGACGAACTAAAAACTGACTACAAAAATCCAATAGATCAGTGTAATAGTCTTAATCCAGTGAGTGGCTATTCAATTTATATATACAGTTTTTCAAAGCTAACATTCAGTTCTTAAAGTACTTACTGACTTGTTTTTCAGCTCGTCTTACCTGAATACCTGCTCCATTTGATTTTCAACATCCTCTTTGCTGCTGCTGGGGAATGGTTTTCATTGTGCCTGAATATTCCATTGATAGCATACCATATTAATCGGTATCGCACTCGTCCTGTAATGTCAGGCTATGGTATTTATGATCCCACAAGCATTATGAATGCAGATGTACTCACAAGGTGCCAGCGTGAAGGATGGATCAAACTAGCATTCTACCTTCTCAGCTTTTTCTACTACCTCTATGGGTACGTTATAGCATTAGAAAAAGATCACAGAGAACATACGTGATAGGTTTCAATTGATTTTTGAAGAATTTTAATTAGGTAGTATGAGACAACCCAGTCATTTGTTAAAGCTGTAACGTATTGTGGAATTATTGACTTTCTTGGGTGAATTTCTTGAGCACCTTGTTTTATATTCGATTGTAATTTTTCATCTCTATTAGGCTATGCTAAAATAATCCCCTACATAGGTAAAATATTTTAACAGTTAATTTATTTTATTGTAGTTGAGCCTAGGCTGAGTTCTATCCTGATATGAACTAGGTTCATGCAAATCATCCTAATGAGCCTATTCTTAATTTCATTCCTAAAATGTGTAACTGATAAGCTAATTAAATTTTTATTATTTATGCCATATTTGGTTTGCACAACTATATGGGCAAAGGAAATTAGCTGTCAAAACTATTTTATTTTTGTACTTGTACTTATTGATGTTTTATCAGATATATAATATTTGTTATGTAATGAAACATTCCCTCAAAGAAGTTACTCTCAAATCCAGTATAGTTGAAATGGTTCATAATGATTGATGATCTATTTCTGATACTTGGAACTTCTGGTTTAGCAAAAGATATTAATTTTTCGGAAGGTTCGTCAATAATTTAGAGCAAATTGATTTGGTCATTGGAGAACCTGAAGGTACAAAAAATATAAGAAATTATTTTAAGTTGTAAAATTGTGTAGGTTTCAGTATGCCTACTTCTATTGGGTACTCATCCACAGGTGAACCTTTTGAAATAGCTTCGGTATTGAATTTTATGTTCAAAGATTTAACAGTTTCGTCTTCTGTGGATCTCTCAATTATATACATCAATTTGGAGTGACTTTGACATGTTGAGTTGGCCACAGTACCCACTGTTATGGAAAAGTAACTCAGGCTGATTCTTTACAATATATTTTGGAAAATTTTACCACCAAGCAGTATTTTTCCTATGATCTTTGAAAGCTGCTACATGTTTTTATGTGTTTCTGATTGTACTTAATTAGGGTAGAAAAATCCAATACTCAGTACAAATGAAATATTTATTCATTCTCAGAGTATTTCATAATTTCAATAGCTTTTTGTAATAAAAACTGCTGATCCTTGACAACAATCCATTTCAACAAAGACTATTAAATAGAGAATAAATAAAAACTTCCACAAAAAATATGTACTGTAATAAAACTGACAATTGGCAAGTTATGAAGTTCATCCGAGGAAGAACTGGAAGTTTTTATTTCCTCTATTAGTTAAGATGAATTTACTCGTATCAAATGCCAACACTATAGAAAATGATAAAAATTCATACAAATTGTTGATTTTCATATGGTGGTTAAGGAAACCATAACACTATTTTACCATAACAACAGCTTCTTCACAAGAAAATAACCAGCGTAATTTCACTTGAGAAACTATTGTAGTGATGAAACACATGATTTTTTTTTTATATTTGAAGATCATTTGGTTAATTATAATTGTTATTATGTTGCTTCAAAGGTAAATTTGATTCAATTCTGGCAAATCCTTCAGACATGACAAATATCATCACCACCAATTTCAAGTGAAAAAACTGAATAGTAATAGTTTAGTATCATATTGATACAAAAAATATATTTCTTTTTTTATTTGTATCGGCTGTATCGATTTTTTTTAGTTTTTCGAATTTAGTATATAATTTTTTTGAGAATTTCGTATTTCAAAGTTATATTTTGATATAAAAATGAAGCAACTAGATCGAGTTACTGCATCACATGTTTAATAAGAGATAACTGTCTTCCTTCACGTTTTAACATCTAAATATTGCAAATTTTTATCACCATTATTATTAATCATTTCAAATACTCAATATATGCTCTGTTTCAATATCATATTGTCTATTCGAAGTTTATCTACCGAAAAAGTTGAAAACTAACCTGTGTATATTAATTCATCATAATTTGAATTGCATTGTATCTTTTTACTCAGCCAGGCAACTTGATAGAACCGAAACCCTAATGTTTTCTCATATTTGTTCCAGAATGATATACGTGTTAATTTCCAACTAAGTAAAGGGCCAGCAAGTGTTGTGAAGATCAAATTGTTTAGTAACAAATACAGAGACAGTGGGGATTCGGTTCTCGATATTATGCAGTTTTTCCTGAAAGAATTGTATTTTGAAAGAAAAAGCATAATGACCAGAACTGGTAATACAGGAAGGTATGGTGTAAGTTTTATAGTAAGATTTTTTTGTTCGTTTATAGGCAGGCAGTATTTGTACAATCTCTGCCTAATTTGTAATTGATTGAATATAACATATTATAACAAAATAGTTTTATTTTTCATCCAATATATTTTCAAATTATTGCATTTCATTTATCTATTGTGACGTGTACAGTCGAACAATTTTCTAAAATTGTGCCCCAGAGTTTCAAATAAATGATAGGAATAATTTCGACAAAGTCAAAATACCATTCTCTCCACACATTCTGACAAAGTGAAAAATATCAGGCAAATATCTTACAGAAAACAACTACTTCCTCTTACGGACATTGAATCACGTCCGACAACCATTTCAATAAAAATATGATTATTATCCTTCATTTTGTTGGAAACGAGCTCTTGCATACATGCTTGATTCAAGGTTCTTGCATCTTGTCAGTGCTAGGATAGGTCAGATAACAATGAAGTCATCTTGTACCTCCAACGAATGATAACAATCAAAGCTTCATCATCTCCACCTACGATGTCAGATGTAATTCAGTGTCCGTAAGGAGAAGAGTTGTATTCTGTCAGATATTTGCCTCATATGTTCCACTTTGTGGGAATGACGTCGAAATTATTTGTTTCATATACACCATGAGTAGTTCAAAATTATCACGTTATACATTTATTTATTTATCAGGATGGATTTATCGAGGGGCATTATTTTGCAGTCTTTCAAGAGTTACACTGTGAACATGATAAAATAGAGACCAAATTATACACGCGTATTCTAATTGGGATACCACTAGTGCCAAGTAAACCCTTCTTAATGCTTCCATTGAAAAATCTGTACAATTGCGTAGAATAAGTCCTAATGTTTTAGATGATTTCACACTGATTTTGTTTATGTGGTTAACGAATCTGAGCTGTTCATCAAAAATTACCCTCAAATCTTTTATAGTTGATGTATAATCTAACTGTTCATTATTTATAATGTATGATGAATCAAATTTCCTACCAACTCTTGAAAAACTAATAAAATGGCATTTATTCACATTAAGAAACAAGTAGGTGTATACGGGGGGGTTCATCATCGGTCGGCAACACGATCTCCCAAAGAATTCTGTTTTCTTCAAGAAACAAGTTGTTCCTAACACACCATTCATACAATCTATTTAGATCAGCCTGGAGAAGAATTTGGTCATTGGATGACTTTATCGGCCTGAACAGCTTCAAGTCATCAGCAAACATTAGAAATTCGCAGTTATCAAAACATCTCCCGATGTCATTCACAAATATGTTGAATAACAGGGGTGAGCAATGCGATCCTTGCGGCACTTCTGATATATTACTGGATTTGCACCCCCCGTTTTTCACTTGTTGAGTGCGACCTGTCAAAAAACTTCCAAACCAATTCACCAGGTGTTCCGAGAAATCGAAATTTTCAATCTTCTTCAATAAAATATGGTGATTAACTCTATCAAATGCCTTGGAAAAGTCAGTGTAAAGGGCATCCATTTGACCTCTACCTTCCAAGACGTTCAATATTTTTTGCTCATAGATAAGTAGATTGGAAACAGTTGACTTATTTCGAGAAAAACCATGTTGATTATTAATCAAACTTTCTCTGCACGAGAAGTTGAGTTGATTTGAAATTAAACTGTCAAGTATTTTCGGAATAGATGACTGATTACTTAAACTCCGATAGTTTTGTATATTTTCCTGGTCGCCAGATTTGAAAATTGGAATGATGAAACTGTGTTTCCAATAATTTGGAAAAACTGCCTGGTCTAATGAACTATTGAAAAGAAGAAACAGAGGACGAGTCAGGGAGTAAATACATATTTTTAGGAAAATATTTGGAATTTCGTCTGGACCTGAACTGAGTTTGGGTGGAATTTCTGAAATTTTCTGGAATATCATCATAACTAATATACTGGGATTGGATATATACGAATTTATATTGACACAAGAATGATTGTCTAACTCACCAAGGGTATTGTCATCTGTGGAGAAGTATTCAGTAAAAGTCTCTGCAATTTGTTCATTATTCCTTGCAATGGACTCTTCGTAATGCATTGTAGACGGCAAACAATTGAATGATTTCTTGCCTTTAAGGAACTGCCAAAAATATTTTGGGTTTGTATTGAGCGTGGCATTAACACCCTGAATATAGTTTTCATAACAAATTTTTGATTGATTTTTACAAGCTCTTCTTAATTCGGAAAAGACTTGATAATCTTCATCGCTCCTGCTGAGCACAAAATTTTTGTGAGCTAACTTTTTCTGCTTGACCAAAAACCTTAGATCCGCATTAAAACATTTCGGGTAAGTGGATGTTTTGAATATTTTTACAGGTACAAATAAAGCTATTGCCAAATTCAAAATGTGGTGAAATTCAATGGTTGCTTCATTTATATTGGCTAAATTAAGATTTTCATTCCAATGTATGGCATTCAAATAGTTATTGAGACCTTGATAATCAGCATTTCTGAAGTCATAATAAAATTCGGTGTAATCCATGTTATGAGAAGTCCTTTCATCATTAATTAGATTGAAGGTGTAGCTTATATGGTGTATACTATTTGAAAAAAGAGAGTCTGTTGGAGTGACTACTTCTAAGTTGTGTACATTAGTGAAAACTAAGTCTAAAAATACGTTTCTTGAGTTTGGAATGAGGTTCCTTTGATAGCAATTCGGAAATCCATAACATTAATAACTTGTTGCACAATTACCAAGAAAGTCAGTTTGACAGTTAAAATATTCTGTTAACTGACACGATTAGCAATTGTTCGGGAAGTTTGTTGTATAATCCGATCATTTTGAAGTTGGTATTTGATCATTTCCCTCATCATGAAATGAACCTATCAGACACCACCATTTTTTGAATAAATTATGTTTAGATAAGTGATTAAATCACAAGACCTGTTTAACAACAGGTAAATTTTTGTTCTCCATATTGGTTTTCGTTTTGACGTTTTAAACTTATTACAATTATTGGCAACATTTTATAAAAAAAAAAATCATTTATTTCTTGATCGTTGGAATGACCTATTGTTGACTTTTATCAGAAAAAACTCAATTTTTGATAGAATTCTTATACAAATAAGGCGATGAAAATGCCTCAGAATTTGAAATGTTTTCATCCAAACTTTGCCATGAACGCTTCTTCAATATTGTTGGGATGCCTAAAAATATTAAATTTGGGATTTGTGGTTTGTAAAAAAATTGTTAGAAAATGTCAAAATTTATTATCAATTACATTATTTTTCCACCACCACCCAAAACCTTTCCGTAGTCGCCGGCGCGGGGTAGGAGTGCCACCCCATTCTAAAATCGTACTTATGAGCAAGAATTAAATGAATCTGAATAAATTTAGGTTAACTTTGAAAGAATATTATATTCTGAAAATTAAACATAACATAGATAACGAACATTGCACGATATATGAACGGTTTATAATAATTATTATGAATTTATTCACTTCCTTGAGTATTTGCCTATGAATTACACAAATGAATTTTTTGCAATTGGTACAAACGATTTTCTGTCGCCAGTCAAATATTTTTGTTTAGGCATGGCTAATAACTCGAAAAAACGTAGGATTACTCGCATCTGTGCGTCTTTTTCGGTCACTGAACTCAATTGCACCGATTTGTTACGTGTGACGCATGCGCGGAGTCGATAAACATGGTGAGCAAGTTGAAACATTTGAGCCGGATGGGGGGGTATGTCGCCTACCCCAACGCATAAATCTGTATCTAACGTTAAAAATATTTATGATACCTACAATATTTAATTATTATAATGTCGGTAATGAATCGTTTGAGGATTAGCTATAAGGAAAAGCACGATCCTTCTTTATAGAAGAGTTACAAGGAATAACGTAAAGTTGGGGTATGCGGCATACCCTGCCCCGTCACGGAACTGATAAATGTCCCTGATATAAAGTTTAGGTTATCTGTGGGTACCAAAATAGTATAGAAAACAAATATTTCTGATAGTTTATCACGCTTATTTTCATGGTCCTTGTACCTATACTACAACCATCATTTATAGATGAGGTTTTTCTACTACAAAAATAATAGAGGATTATAGCTAACCTGGCATATCGAAAATCATGCAAATTATCATTAAAAAATCAGGTGTCGAATCACGAACACTCGACCTGTACTCTAATCAATAGAGCATAAAATGAATGATTTTTATAACAAAAATACTAGTAGGAAACCGACTATGTCATCACAAGAAAGACAGTCCGTAGTTATATTCTGTTGTTTTCGACTCGCAACTGTCATTTATTAATTTGTTATAAAAATTGAAATACCAAAAAACGTGTTTTTTATTGTTTTGCGTATAAAATGAAAGCTAATGACGAAATCTGGTCGCTCTAATGAGAGAAATTGCAGATAATTGAAATACGAACAAAATTGAATGTTTTACGACCGGATCGGATCATTAGTAACTGAGAAAAACCGGAAAATTTTGCGATTTTTCGCTGCTAGCCTGCAGTGTATATCCCGTAGGATGAAATTTTTTCCAGTGAGTTCATTTCTAGTGTATCTATCGATCTTGAAAATTTCATGGATCTACGTCGAAAATTACGGAAGAGGCGTTTCCATGAGAAGTGCAACAAATTCGAATTTTTCAAGACTGAAAATTTATCAGGAGAGATTAGTAGTAACACGAGTCTGAACACGAATCCGAAGGAATTTCGGGCCAATTTTGCCCCCTAATATAATTTTTCCGGATGGGTGGTTCCATCGCTGCTGGCGTGCAGTGTATATCACCCCTTTTGTACAGTGTATCTATCCATCCTGAAATTTTCATGGTTCTACGTCAAAAATTACGAAAGATATGAGGGTATTTCCATGAGAAGTGAAACACACTATGTATGCGTGCATGTGGGTGTGTATGTATGTGTAATGGAACAGTAGATTTTATAGTTATATTTATAATTGTGCTCAATTGCTTCTGATTCTACTACTGTTTTATATTTTTTTATACCTGTTTTATATGCTAAGATTTACTCTACATTTATCATTTATTTCGGAATGGGAATAGGAACCACCAATATTTCCATCGCTGCTGGCGTGCAGTGTATATCACGTAGGATGACCCCTGAGTGTTCATTTTTAGTGTATCTATTGAGCCTGGAAATTTCATGGTTCTACGACGAAAATTACGGAAGATACGGGGGCGTTTCCATGAAACGTGAAACACACTGCATAAGTACATTTTTTCTACCTATCTTTTATATTAAATTTGATGTGTGGTATATTCTTCTGTACCAATATTTTACATACTTGAATTATATTTACTGTGTATGTACCCATTTATTAACTTTTGTTTTGTGACGTAACATGTTCTATACCCAATTAGATCTCTGAATACAATAAACGATCCTGATTCTGAATTCTAGTTTCAATTTTTCACTTGGACTCGTTGGCGAGAAAATGAAAATACAATTTCTTTTCAACAAAATTTTTAATATATAACAGTAGAAACATTATATTGAAAATGTTTTTATAAAATCATTTGTTATATATAAACTGAGGTAAAAAATATTATTGTTATTATCCAGTTCACAAACTCCTTCAAGATCGCTTGGTTTTATAAAGATAATCCTCAACGATGTGAGGAATCCAGTTTATTCAGCTTATTCATTATCAAGATATATTCTTTTGATTTTACTTTATCAAAATAAAAAATAAGTGAATTAATATCTGAAATATTCATTTTAACTCTACAGCAGTCACAAGCCGAAGAAACATCAATTGTTCCTGTTTTACAGTCTTTATCTAAGAAATAACTTCAGATATCCTATCCGCTCCTAACTGTGCAGTGCTAAATTCTTATTTGGTGTAACTTTGGAATGTTTTGGTAAAGTAATAGGTACAACAAGAAATTATAGCTTTCAAATCACTTCTTCGATAAATGTACATATAAAAATATTTCCAGCATACTAGCAAATATACTCAAGCAGCAAAAGCACCTATTTCTACAACTACTACCATAGTATAAAGATAATCTTTATACTATGCTACTACACAGTTTTCTAAAAACTACTTATTGCCCATTACTATTACATAATATGTCCAACCTTAGATACATAAAAATTCTAATTCTAATCTTGCAGTTGACATTATTTGTATAAACTTTGTATATTATTTGAAACTGAAACAAATAAATAAAAATGAAATTTTAAAAAGTTTTCATGAGAGGAGCAAAACATTTGATTTTGAAAAATGTGTGAAATACACCGAAAAAAAAACAGGTCACTTGATTCATTCTTGTTGGTTTTGTTTCTGTAGTATTCTGTATTTGAAAAGTCAAATTAATGCTGTTCAAGTGGCCTCTGATCCCAATCTCAATTTATAGTGATGGAGATATATCAGATTCAACTTTATCCGAGATGGTTAATAAAATATATTTTCACCTCTACCAAACCCCAACGTGTTGATAAGATTATTGTAAAAAATATATGGCCTCTGGATGAAAATATGACAACACAGAAAAAAATTATGGGAATTCAACAATTTTGTTATCAATCTAAGGTTTTTCAACATCCCTTATTGCCATTTGAGATTTTAATGATGACAGCCGACTTTGGTATTAGGGCTGCATTTAGAAGAAAATGAAAATAAAATTGACTTTTTTGGAAAAAACGATAAAGGTTAAAAATTATTTTTCAATTGTTCACAAAGTTAGTCAATGTTTGGTTTTACATTTGTTATTTTGTCATTATTGAAAACAAAAGTAGATTACAATACATTGAATTTTGGTTGAAAATTCTGAATCAAGGCCTATCCTCATCCCAGATATATGGATAATAAAAATGAAGCAATTCAAATTACTGATATGCTGTATATCTATATATTTAGAAGAACTTCGAAACCAAAAAACTGATTTCTGTTCTATATATTTATATATTTTGAGTCATTTGCACTGGTGAGATCGATATATTGCTTTCATCTAAAATATACTGTTGAAAGTTACAAATAAAGTTTCACTTTTTACATAATAATATTTTAGTAAGTTTCAGCAAGACAAGACATTGGCCTATTTACAGAAATATTCACTGCGATATCTGGGTCTTTTGATTTCTCTAGGTACTAAAAAAATGCAACATTTTTTGTTAAAGATTAAAGTTGCTACATATAAGAAAAAAAATCGAAAAAAATATTTCAATATTAGCAAATTAATGAAATATTCTGAATTGACGTCATAATAAACATATGCAATAAAATATTTGTCAAGATGAAGAATCACATCTGAAGAATTCAAACACGCTGATCAGCTGGACACCATTAGCTGAAGATCTGAAATATATGAAATGATTGTTAATAAATTACAGATTGTCCCTTGGAAATAAATGCAGGCAAGGATAATTATGGGCATTCCCATATATTTCAACCTAAAGGATATAATATATTACATTGAAGTGTATACTTTAAATAGTGTGAATAATGTTTATTATTGAAATAAAACCTTCAAGAGACACTGACATAAAAAAAATCTTAAATAAATCGCACAATTATTTATCCATGACTTAGTGGCCGATAATATATCCTAAAACTAAAAAACTACACACAAAAATTGTCATCTCATTCACCCGAACCAAAAACCAAAACTAAAACTCAACTCATGTTACAGCAAAAATGTTCCTTCATAAAGGGTGAAGTAAATCCTTTATTTTGTGCTATCTAGAAATGTCAGTTTATTAATTTCCTGAAGTATCCAAATTGATAACAGTTCAAGAAAAAAGAAACAACCCAAAAACCAAAACTACGTCACAATCACACTCGACGCGCGTTTCGCCAACAAAGTTAGCATCTTCAGGAGCTAAGAGCTTACTAAAACAACTATACTAACTTCTATTTATACCACTATTTCTTAATAGACGTCAAATTATCTAACATTTCGAATCTACCTACTCTACCTACTACTTATCTGAGGGGCAACCGCACTCATTATCGAATTACCCTACTTTTGTTGTTTAGTAATTCTAGTAAACAACAAAAGTAGGCAAATTTGATAATGAGTGCGGTTGCCCCTCAGATAAGTAGTACGTAGATTTGAAATGTTAGATAATTTGACGTCCATTAAATAAATAGAAGTAGGTTAGGATAAATGGTTTAGTAAGCTTTCAGCTCCTGAAGATGCTAACTTTGTTGGCGAAACGCGCGTCTTTTTTAAAGCTAGCAGTCGAAATTTGCCACCCGTAAATTATATAATGATTCACGCATATTTATCTCGTAATCCAAACTATTTGAGAGTGGAGATGAAAGATATGAAAAAGGGTAAGGTTCTATTTGTATCATCAAGTGTCGTATAGTTCCTGAGCACAAAGACGAGCAAACCACATTTTGCTGTAGCTACTATTGACGAAAGTAATGATGAAATAAAAAATTGTGACTGTGAGTCCCAAGGTGATTTTAGGATTATTACCGTTTTCGAGCATACAACATAGATTTCGGAATTTTTGCTAGTACTTTTTAATACTGGTTGCTGCTTCGAACCTATGAAAAGTGTCGGTGATGTGTTATTCAAGAATCTATAGTAAATATTATAAAATATCAGCAATGCCTTTTTCATCAAAAGTAAGAGTTCTGACACTTCGTACATTAAATGACATTAGTGACTTGACAATAGTGATAATACAATGACAATCGACATTATCGACAAATGCATCCACGATTCCACCATTGTCAGATTGTGTCAGTGACGTAAAATGTCTGTTGGAGAACTCTTCTGAAATCCGAATTTTCATAACTAAATACAGCCGAAAACCAATATGTAAAAATTAAACAAATTTATATTTAGATATATTTGAGATTTGTAGATTTCAATGACATAAAAATTAAAATTTAGGGAATCAGCGAATTGTATTCACACCAAAGGTTCCAAAATATTCATTTATTTGGTCCAAATTGATAACGTTCTTAAATATCCACAAAAAAATCATATTTGTTCTTATACATAGAACCTCCAAAATAATTTGCATACCTGTTGAAGATAAGAATTATTTCAGTAAATAATATTTGAGAAAGATCTACGAAGACTATGCCATAATAGACAGAATGTTGGTTTCTCTTCTCAAGTTGAAAAATGTTGAGAGGGTAGATAATCACAAGTCAGATTAAGAACACACTCTAGAATTTTAAAATGCTGATTGAGTTGAGATCAGGAAATAGTGGTGGTAATACATATATATTGATTTACAGTTATTTAGATTCATAAATATGATGGAGCTTATACCTACTAGTAACAGAAATCTCATCGTTTTTTTTTTGGTTGTAAAATATATAATTTTAGACATACTCGGGGAAGGTTATGTAGATACATTAAAGTTTTCAAATCTAGGAAGAAAAAGTGCAAGTGCTTTACGAGTTTTTTTTGTTATTCCATTCCAACTGTGGCTTTACAACTTTGTACAATGCTCTGTTCAAGCAGAAAAACATCATACACGACATTTTAAACTTCTTCATTAACATATCTATATACCACAAGCCCAGGCAAATTTTCTGGAAGTGATTTTATACACCACGAGTCATATATAATGTTGAAGTACTGGTAGAGAAACAAACTTTAGGAACTATGCCGTCAATATTCCGCGGTACAGGTGAGTGCACAGGTGAGTTGAAATATCGTAAAAAAGAGGGTACTTTTTGATTACATTAAACATGACGGCACTATTGTCGTTAAAGAGGCAATGAAAAAAGAATGCTCTAAAACCCAGTGCCGTCAAAAAATAGAGGTACCGGAAGTCAGATTTTTTTTTAAATCGGCGATTTTACCCCCTATCCCCTTTTAATCGAATACTTGACGGCGTTGATTCAGTTAACTTTGCCTTTCTTTAAAAAACTATAATACATGGGGTCAGAACTCGCAAATCCCCACAAGGTAAAATCGCCGATTAAAAAAAAATCTGACTTCCGGTACCTCTATTTCTTGACGGCACTGAGCATTCTTTTTTCATTGCCACTTTAACGAGAATAGTGCCGTCATGTATAATGTAATCAAAAAGTACTCCTTTTTACATTTCAACTCACCTGTGCATTCACTTGTATCTCGGAAAATTGACTAAAGTTTGTTTCTCGACCAGTACTTCAACATTATATATGACTCGTGGTGTATAAAATCACCCCCTGAGAATTTTCCTGGGCTTGTGGTCTACTACATTTCAGATTTTATTTTTAATCCCATGCTCTCAATGAATGGTAAAGCTCTAGAAGTCGTTGACAAAAGAGGTTCTTTTGAAATCAAGAATTTAAAAATTTATTTTTCTCTTCCAAATATTGAAAGAAATATTTATTAATACAGGAATGTTTCACACTTTACCAGATGATTGGCCACACCACTTTGTCAAAGAAAAATTCAAGAAGACTCGTGGAATAAATATAAATATTCAGTTACTTCTCACCTCAATTCCCCAGCTTCCCCAATAACCACTCTTCTGTCAAATCTTCCAATTCCCTAATCTCGTACGCCCTCGTGAGATCTGCTTCCTGCTGAAGGGCTATTTTTGAACCAGCATACATCATCTGCAACTCTGCATGACTGTCTCTGGGAGTGAAGAAAATGAAACATAATGGATATGATACCCTACCATCCTTATGCTGTTGTCGGTAGGATAGAACAATGTATCGTGGCTGATGACTTGGCAGAGATTCCTGTAGGTCATCAATAGAGATACTCTCAAACTCTTCATCGAGGATTATTTGTTGCTTTTCTCTGTCGACTTTCACTGTAAGAATTCCGAATTCAGGGAGTAAATTCGAGTCAGATGAAAGTTGGGACTCATATCGAAATTGAATTGCATCAAAGTGAAAAAAATTTAAATTTCTTATTATATACCTCCACAGTTGGAAAAAATGCATATAAAGACTTCATTCAAAATATCAGTTTTCAATGAAAACAATTTTACTAGTGAAGTAGATGATTTATCATTTTTAATTTAAACTGTTGGACAGTTTCTAAACTCTCTAAATAATTTGGCAAATTGTTGAAAGCAATCCCTCCAACATCATTACAGTTTTCATATGAATGCCTTGGATTGACTGGTCACATATAAATTACTTTTTTCTATCTACATAACTAAAATGGTATTAGCGCAAGGATATGAAAATCAAAAATATTTTTGGAAAGGACCACGCAGCAGCCTTATGGAAAAATTGTTACTGGTTAATTTTTCTGAATTTTTGGTATGTATGTATGACTAGTTTTCGAGATACAAGATGTCAAAGTTGGAAAATGGCCATTTCTTTAAAGTAACTTTGCTCGTAGGAAAACATCTTGAATGAAACAGTTTTGCACGTCAAAGATTGCTTACCCATAAGGCAATAATTTTAGATTGGTTTTTAATAAAAAAATAATGTTAGATACGGGGTGAGTCCAGCATTATTTAATTTTTTGTTTTTATTCATAATGAAATTCTTATTCGAACCTATAAAATGAAGATGTGATCAAACCAAGTAACACACTAAAATGCTCATAGTTTGAATATGTCAAAATCAACAAATTCAAATTTTATACTGGGTGTGTCAAAAAGTTACAGTTTTTTGGGTGACATTTGGTATATTTTTATTTCATATTTTGAGCTTAGGGATACTTGACTACGAACATTCAGCATCCTGCTCGTCCAAAATTGATATACAGTGCTACACAAACGATAGGTGATGACAAAACTTGCGAAAAGGCGTTTAGTTCATAATTCAACCTGTAATTAAAAATTGCGTACGTGAAATTTTCCAATTTTTTGTCATCACTCTTACATTATTATAATGTCAAACATGACCAGTTTTTGAGATACACAGTACACAGGGTAATATATTAAGAAGGCCGGCCCTCTTTTTCACATGGTTTTCCCAATATATCAAATCCATAGTACACAGGACATTAAAACAAACAACAATCAACAAACACTTGATAAACAACAACAGAAGGTACGTACCCACTGATCTAAACACATAACATTATTTGTCATAGCTATCTATGTAATTGTTAATAAAATGTAGCACGAGAACTAACAGAGAACATTGGGCGTGGTGCTGTGTGTACGGAAAATATCAAAAATTGTTATTTACCAAAGTTTTTTTCCATATTTTCCAACATTGTTCTGAATGTTACAAGATCTGTAATAATTTCCGGCTGGTAGTTGTATTTTTTTTTTTTATGTGGCTTCCGAGCGTGGAGTTTAGAATTAATATGTTTATGAGGTACTTCAAAGTTCAAACCTACAGTGTGACCCATTTTTAATGGAAACACCCCCCTAAAATTTGAAGTTGTAAACAGATTTTAATAATTTTGTCAAGTATTAAAAGGTCTACCTTGGGACAAAATTTGAAATGTTTATTCCAATTTTCAGGGCTACTACGATCTTTTTTCTTAGTCGAAATTCGGGATTTTTTATTTGCGATTTTTTATTGAAAAAATCACTACGCCACTGGATTCAGAGTGCCTCTAAACAGGTGTGAACAAAATTTCATGAAAAAATATTCATTAATGACAAAGTTATGACAACTCAAAAATTCGCAAACTCACACAGCTAACAGTCACAAAAAACACCCTATATCAACAGATGTAGCCATGAGAATATTATTTTTATGATTTCAACAATAAAGTGCCGCCAGTTGAAAAAAAAAACAAATAGCGTAAATATTTTTTTTAAGTTTTCACGCAAATTAACTAAAACTAAGACCTAATAGATTTTTTTATTTAAATCTTAGTTGCCATGGAAATGATATTACAGTTTGACACTTGTGAAAGATTTAATTGTACTATTGTCAACAATATTCACCTTACAGTTCTTCGAATTATTTTGTGTCATGGCTGCAAGATTGAGCGTAAGAGAGAAAATTGAAATCGTACGCTTTAATGAAACGAAAGAAACACAATTTTGTCTTATTTCCACTAGTTTTTTATATTTACGACCGGTTTCGGGCTTTATCCCATTATCAAGTATAAAAACTAACTAATACAATTGTACTCTTAAACCTAGTTAAATAGGGAGTTTGCAGGTAAACTGGATGGAGAGGTAATTAAATGAAAATAAATGAAATCAAATGAATATGGGTGAAACGATATAAATTCAATACTGGAGGTTATGGAAATTACCTGGGTTGTCAAAATCACAAATTCAAAATTGAGACCTACATAAATCGAGTTGCTCGTTGAGGGTTCTATATTTCGGGTTTTTAATTGTTTTATTGATTTCCATGGCTTCCAACAGATTCATTTTCTTTCCTTTATTACATGTGTGTACATGTAATTACATGTAATAAAGAAAAAGAAAATGAATCTGTTGGAAGCCATGGAAATCAATAAATCAAATAAAAACCCGAAATATAGAACCCTCAACGAGCAACTCGATTTATGTAGGTCTCCACTTTTGAATTTGTGATTTTGACAACCCAGGTAATTTCCATAACCTCCATACAATTGTATTAGTTAGTTTTTATACTTGATAATGGGATAAAGCCCGAAACCGGTCGTAAATATAAAAAACTAGTGGAAATAAGACAAAATTGTGTTTCTTTCGTTTCATTAAAGTGATCATGAATTTCCACAAAATAAACAAGTCATCAATTACACAAATGAAATCGTACGCCTTTCGGGAGATGACGTTAGAAGTGCTAGAGAAGTTTGTAGAGTATTGTAAATGAGAGACATCCAGATCGTCCTCGTATTAGCTGCGGTACGGTAAATAAAATTCATAAAATATTCAATGAAACTGGTGTAGTATCAAAAATGATATTAAAAAGTAATCCTGTACAAAGACGAAACCACTTTCACTACAAATGGAGTAGTGTCGCTATTAGGCAGCGGATAATCCTAACTGGGTAATAAACTGTAAAAGCCAGTATTCCCAAAAAATCAACGTCTGGTGTGGGATATTGAACGAACGAATTATTGGTCCTTTCTTTTTTGAGGAAAACATTAATGCGCAGGGGTTTCTAGAATTTTTAAACACAGAGTTTTGGGATGCTATTCACGAGCTGCCAATCAATGAACGATCAAATTTAAGTGTCCAGTTAGATGGGTGTTCAGTTCATTATGCCAGAGCTGTGAGGCAATGGCTTAACGAACATTTTCCAAACCGGCCGTGGTAGTCCGTTTATAGAGTGGCCACCCAGACCTCACAGTTTTGGACTTTTTTCTCTGGGGACATCTCACACAAAAGGTTTACAAAAACCGCTCAAGAGATAGAAATGAACTTTGTGTAAGAATTCGACAGGTATGTGCAGATATTACCTCTCAAGAACTAAGGAACGTAATCAGAAACATTCGTAAGCGCTACGACAAATGTATCGAAATACATGGTGGATTAGTAGAGGCTACTAGAATATGAGTTAGAATTAATTGTTGCACTGAATCGAAACATGTCAATAATTAGTTATCATAGTTACGTTTATTAATTTTTTGCTCATTATTAGTTGAATAGTGTGAATGTAATTCCGTTATTTTCATTTAAAAAATTTACGCTATCAATTTTTTTTCATCTGGTGGCACTTTATTATTGAAATCATAAAAAAATAATCTCATGGCTATATCTGTTGATATAGGGTGTTTTTTGTGACTGTTAGCTGTGTGAGTTTCCGAATTTTTGAGTTGTCATAACTTTGTCATTAATGAATATCTTTTCATGAAATTTTGTTCACACCTGTTTAGAGGCACTCTGAATCCAGTGGCGTAGTGATTTTTTCAATAAAAAAATCGCTAATAAAAAATCCCGATTTTCGAATAAGAAAAAATATCGTAGTATGCCCTGGAAATTGGAATAAACATTTCAAATTTTGTCCCTAGGTAGACCTTTTAGTACTTGACATTTCAAAAAAAATATATTAAAATCGGTTTACAACTTCAAATTTTAGGGGGTGTTTCCATTAAAAATGGGTCCCACTGTATATTCAAAAATGTATTATTTTGAACCATGATGGTTAACGTTTACGTTATTAGTGCATGGAAGTAGTGCTTCGGCAGGAAAATGTAAAAAATACACTAATAAAAAATATTTGCACGAATGAATATTTCATATACCCATATATGCATATTGTTCCATGTGTATTATGTCTGGGGCTCGAATTTTGGGCACGTACCAAGATGCAATTTTGTGATTTCTAGGATATGCCCTATACGAACTGAAATCACCGATGATGCCGGAAGACTCCTCTGGAAAATATTGATTATGGTCCAAAAATAATAAAACAGATGTAATATTTTTTTCTTTTGTGTTTTGGCATCGACTGCTATGGTCATTAGCCATGTGTTCTGGATAGGCCTTGTTACTAACTCCATACATCACCTTAGGAGCAGCACTGTTCATTTTTAACGCAACAGTGAATCGTGGAGGATTATTCCCAGCCGACACAAGCCTCAATCATTCAGATTTTCACATCTGAAAATTAAAAAAGACCGCCCCGGCTGGGAACCGAACCTGGAACCTCTCGGTTACCAGGCAGGCGCTCAACCACTGCGCTAATCCCCGTCCAGATGTAATATTATTGAATGGTAAGTAGGTACCTCTACCTACTATTGTTTTTGTCTATTATTGGTTTGTTTAATGTTGTTGGTTTTAATGTCCTGTGAACCGTGAAGTGAGTCTAGAGGGTTAACAATGTGAAAAAGAAACGCACCCTACATTCTATCTCAAAAGCATTGAGAAAACGAATGCATTGATATACACTCTACAATTTATCTGGGTCGTCACGAAAACTGTTGATTAAATAAATCTGTATGTAGGATGTAAATACAAAACAAATTAGTAACTATTGATTGAGCCGCTAATAAAATTAATATCAATAAATGAAGAGTTTTATTTACTGTTCTTTTAATAATAAATACAATGTCTTTCATTATATTATGACGAAATAATAATAAATAAACGCCAATGTATCTCTTACCGTTACTATGTAAGACATTATCATTGTATAAAACTTTTTGACAACTTTTGTGAAAACGGATGTATAGCCGGTAGCCCATCTTAATGTATTACCCTGTGTATCTCAAAAACTGGTCATAGCAAAGCCAATACTGTTTGAAATTATTATAGTTTACTCAAACTTAGAGTAGTGACAAAAAATTAGAAAACTTCCTGGACGAAATTTTTAATTACATGGTGAATTATGAACTAAACGCATTTTCGCAAGTTTTGTCGTCACCTAGCGTTTCTGTCATGCTGTATATCAATTTTAGACAAGCAGTATGCTGAATGGTTCGTAGTCAAGTATCCCCTAAAGCTCAAAATGTGAAATAAAAATATACCAAAAAAACTGTGACTTTTTTACTCATCCAGTATAAAATTTGAATTTGTCGATTTTGACATATTCAGGCGATGGCCATTTCAGTGTGTTATTTGGTATGATCACATCTTCATTTCATAGGGTCGAATAAGAATTTCATTTTGAATAATGCTTGAGTCACCCCGTATCTAACAATATTTTTTTATTAAAAACCAGTCTAAAATGATTGCCTTATAGGTGAGCAATATTTGTCGCGCAAAACTCTTCCATTCAAGATGTTTTCCTACGAGCAATGAAACTTTAAAGAAATGGCCATTTTTCTGACACCTTGTATCTCGAAAACTAGTTATAGGATTGAGTTGGGCCCATGGACACTCTTGTTCAGGAGGTCATATTATACAACATACCAAAAATTCAGAAAAATTAACCAGTGACAATTTTTCCATAAGGCTGCTGCCTGGTCCTTTCATACTGCTATATAGATGGCCCTTCTGGTACGCAACTTTTTCCCATTTAACCCAAACACTGTCCCCATGATGGTCAACCTTATCTTGAACTCACTGTATAGCTGTAATGACTATTTAACGTTAAATGATTGTCAAGCATAAAATCTAAATATTTAATCTCCTGTATTAATTTAATTTCACTATCTTCTAAATGTGAATTTTATTGAATCTCTCCAATTCTACCAACAACTTTGCAATTACTTATATTGGTGACCCGATCCACCTGTTATAGGTCTAGAACTAAACTGATTTATTAGTCGAATCAATAAACTGAATGAATAATTTTTTGCATTCAGAACACTTAATTCTAATTTTCACTGGTATTACCTAATAAATCTGTACTATTCACTAATATGTACAAATTCATGACGAGTTTCTCTTATATGTATCTGGAAAAACAAACAGAATTAAGACTTTACGAGGTCATTATCCTTTATACCGGATGTAGATTCCTTATTAATTATCCATCAAATTGAAGGGGCGCTATATTCTCAAAATAGTTTTTCTCTTTATCAGGACTTATCTTCCAACAAATGGCAAAACTTTGGAACTTACTGTCTCTGGAGGTGTACCCTGAGGAACAGCCTACAGAAATAGAAGAACACCCGTTTTAACCTACTTTCTCACGATGCTACCTGAACATTAAAATATTTTTAGTTTCGTAGGAACCAGTAAAAAAAATTACCATTTTTGGGATAAAAAAAAAAATTACACTAACTTTTACACATCGCATAAAATCATAACTATTTGATAATGAGAGAAAGAAATAAGATAATGTGAAGACAGTTGAAGTACTGTCCTGGCAGTTATTAAAATATTATGCAAGGTGGTCAGAATTGTGAAAAATAACGGTCAAAGCTCGAATTTCTCAAATAGAAACCATATAATTTTCTATCGTTATACTGATTATAAAGGTTTTTTAGGTACTATGGGCCGTGGTGGTCTTCTGGTAGAGGGTAGGGTCGTGGGTTCGATTCCCAGCACGGTCACCGGTCTCGTGCATGGCATAACACGTTAAAAGGCAGGGGCTGCATCTTCCCTAGCTCGCACAAGTCTCTAGAAGATTAGTGAGGGTTGCGCGTAGGAGTGCAACAAGTTGACAATTTTAACAAAAAATAATTATAAAGGGTGTAATTTAAATTATGTCAATAATTTCAAGTGGTGATTCCTTGTCACATTTTATCAATAAAAGTTCATATAAACGTATGTCCTAACTTGCTTTGTTTTCAAGTGACGGAGTGTCAAAGTTTTATTAAAAAATCGGTTAATTATTAATTACTCAAAAGTCTTTTCGCCGATTTTCATGAAACCTGGTGTGTATATTGGCAGTTACAAGGGGCTTGTTTTCATGAGGTTAGATCTCAAATTATAAGCAGTGAAGGGTCACCTGATTGATAAATATGGTAAAAATCATTATACGCCACTGTTTTTCTCTAAGTTTAAAATTTTTATCAAATTAAACATTTAAAAATACAACTCTCTTATAATGACGTGAATCTGAAATAGCATCACTTTATCAATCGAAAGATTTTCTTAATTAATTTATTTTTACCTGAATTCTTTTATTGGTTTCGTTGTTGATGGACTGATTGTTTGTTGTGTTCCTGGGCCCATTATTGTCAACTGTTTCTATCAAAACTTAAGAATACATTTGTGCACAAAATTAAATAGAATTTCAAGGAAATATGGAGTAAGTAACTGAAAAAAAGATCATTCACACAACTTTCTGAATTTTGATAGTGCGTAACCACCATTTCTATGCCAATGACTTTGATTTGAAATTCACAGCATTATAAGGAAGCTGTATTTTAAATTATTTTTTCTGCAAAAAATATGAAACTTAGGGAAAACAGTGGCGTACAATGATTTTTACTATAAATATCAATCATGTAACCATCTGCCACTTATAATTTCAAATATAATTTTATGAAAAGAACCCCCTTGTTAATGCTAATAACCACACCAGGTTTCATAAAAATTGTCAAAAAGACTTTTGAGTAATTGATGAAATGCCGATTTTTAAATGAAACTTTGACACCCCGTATCTCGGAAACGAAGGGCGGACACACGTTTATATGAAGTTTTCTTCATAAAATATGACAAGGAATCACCACCTGAAATTAATGACATCATTTAAATTACACCCTGTATATATACCTCAGTGCGGCTTTTTTAGTACCCTTCACCTGTTAACTTTTGAAAGGTTTCACTTAAAACCTTGGAACAAAAACCATTTTGAATGGTATCACCATCACCAATACTATTTTTTTAAACAGAAGACCAATGCCATTTTAAACTTTTATATTGATGTGCCCCCCGCCCCCTCTATCAAGCAATCACGCTGTCTTTCACTTCAAAAAGTAGTATCAGTGATACCATTCAAAATGGTTTTTGTTCCATGTCTTTAAGTCGAACCGTTCAAAAGTTGATAGGGGGGAGGGGGGTATAAAAAGCCAACCTGCTTACATACAGGGTCTCTCACGACGAGCGTTCGTTAGGAAAATACAGAAGAACCATTCAAAATAAAAACTTGAAATTTTATGGTAGTGGGTTTTACAACATGGCTTTCTCAACTAGAATATTTTTCACTTCCGATCTTTTTCTCTTATCAATCAATCAATCAATCAAGATATACTTTATTGTAGAAGAATATCATTCTCATAGACAAAGCTTAGTTGATACAAGGGTAAAAGTGTATGAGTATATAAAGGATAAAAGATACTCTATCTAAAGCAGTTTTATTTTTGTGGATCAGACTGACTGATCCAGACTGATACTGGAACACCTTGTATTTCATTACATTTTTTAATTTTCCAGCAGATTTTAGGCCTACTTTGTGTAACAATGCCTATACCCAAGTTTCAGAGATATTAATTTTTTCAAGTTTCATGTCAAGAACAGGTGCGTCGAAATTTCAAAAATAATTTATAGGATGGTCAAAATTTCCACCAAAAACATAACATCGAGAAAACTGATGGAACACGATTTTTTCAAATGGAAAACATGCACTACTCTGTTATGTTTGGATAATACAAAAAAATATCTCAAATTCATGAAGAACACCCAATAACTAAAATACACCCCTGGCAAGATATATCAAATTTTGGGAAATATTTGAAATGTAAATCAATCGAAACAGTACCAAACCAATAAAACCTTGAAAACAAACGAACATAGTAACTCTGGCAATTCCAAGGTAAAAAGTAACTGAAAATGATAATGAATGTTTTGAAGAGGTGAACTATATCTTTGGTTATTGACATTGGGTGGTATGATTAAAAAGAGTATTTGCTTTTACTTCAAGTTAATGCTCTATGTTGTAGTTTTCACTTCAAAATATCAAAGTATTTACTACACTTAATTCTTGAAGTAACACTTAAGTAAGTACAAGTAGCAATTACTCTATAATTTGCTTTATTTACTTCGAAATATAGAAGTTAATACTGCAGTAATTACTAATGTTGTCAAGTATTTCCTCCATTTGGAAGTGTTTGGTGTTGTTTTTAAGAAGCTACTCATAGACTAACTTAATATCTTCTATTGAAAATGTGTTATGGCTTTTTTATGAATTATGGTAGGAAAAGGAGGGAAATGTGTGAACGTAGAACGTATGGGGAGGTACAATATAGAAAGTTATTTTGGTAAGTCAATTATTTTAGCTAGATTGCTACTATTAAGCTCTGTACTTTCAGGTTCAATAAAAACAATGCTGAACAGATAGCTAGAGAGTTCTTAGGAAATCATATTTAGACGAGGGGAGCAGCTTTATCAAATTTAACGAAAATGGAGGTATTTTCTTGGGTATACTTGGCTTCAGCGAGTGATTCAGCTGCTTTATCTTTTTCTGCTTTGATTGCTGGAGTTTGCCGTTTGTCAGAAAGTATTTTACAATCTTCTAACAAAATAACGAATGCCATCTGAATATCTACTTCCACATTTTCAGCAACTTCGGTACTTGGTTCAACACTATCATTACTCTCACTCATGATATTAAGTACCACAGAACAAACAACAACAATTGAACCAAGAGGTTTATCACGTCCTAGTATTTACTAGTAGTTTATACTTCTAACCTAAGTCAACAGTTCCCATCGAAGAATTTACTTTATGTAAAACATTATACTCCACAAAATACTAGGAAGTAAAAGCTCTTACTTGAGGTAGAAGCAAATACTCTTTTCAATCATACCACCAATTGAATACAGTCATTCTTCTTTCCACTCAAGTTCATTTCAACAGATGTTCGAAGAAATTGCAGTTTTGTTCTAAACAAGAATTGATTCTTTTTTGCATACCACTATTTTTAGCTTTCTGTATGGAGGCAGGAATGAAATTATTAAAAGCTCTCAGAACCCTTCGTTTCATGTTTTCTTTATCACTCATAGGATCGGCATAAACAATTTCTTTGATATATCCCCAGATGAAAAAGTCCAGTGGCGTCAGGTCTGGAGGGGGAAATTTCAATGGCCCATTGTAACAAAGCCACTGATGATTTTATGAACAGGACGTTCATAAAATCAGATGAAACTTTAGTCGCTATTTCCCATTGTTCAAGATAGCCTCTCTTGGAAGGGATTCATGTTGAAAAGGGAGACATTCTCGTTGCTTTTGCTGATGACAAACAAAAGAGATCCGAAATTACTGCAGTTTCTTAGAAGTCTTCTCAGAATATTTTTATTAGGTCTGTGTACATTTTGGAATATTTCTGCAAAAACACAAGTTCTGTCCATTATGTTATTGCATTGGCCATAAATAATTATTAAATTCAGGATATCTTCATTAGAATACCCCAAACAAGACATTTTGCTCACAAATAGAGAACCAGAAAATACACGTCAATTACATCGCCTCAAATTCTGACATAGTTATTGTAATTTCAGTTGTTTTCAAAGACTTCTTGGTTTGGTATTGCTTCGAATGATTTACATTTAAAATATTTCACAAAATAGGATATATTTTGCCAGGGGTGTAATTTAGGTGTAGCTTGTTCTTTTCCGTAGTATCCAAATATAATAGAATAGTGTACGATTTCAATTTAAAAAAATTGTGTTTTATCAGTTTTCTCGATGTTATGTTTTTTCGGTGTAGTGCTGTAAGTACCTGTCAAATTTTTCAAAAAAAAATTAAATCTCTAAAAAACTAACAAATTTGGGTGGCATTTTAACACAAAGTGGGCCAGAAATCTGATGGATGGGTGTTCCATTTGAAATAAGGAAGTTGCCCTTTACTTCCGGTATAACGGAAAGAGGCCGAAAGTTGAAAATATTTTAGTTGAGAAGACCATATTGTAAAACCCATATTCTAAATTTCAGTTTTTATCTTGACTGGTTCTCCATTTATTCCTAATGAACCCTCGTCGTGAAAGACCCTGTACGTATGTATAGTACATAGAAAACATTTATTATAAGGATTTTTTTATGTGGACCATACAAGTAGTCATGCAGAAATTCATTTATTGAAAATAATATATTAACTTTATCATACATACATCTTTCACTATAAAATTATTATCGACAGTTTCGTTTTTGTTGGAACCAATGTTGTCAAATATTTTAGATACCATTTTTAGAGTATACACGTTTTTATCTGATTATATTAATGTTGTAAGTCATTAGCAAATAAACTGCATTTATTTGGATGGGTGGGACGAATGACTTCAAGACAGAGTACCTACTATTTGTGTGGCATAATGACACCTGATGCCAATCAGTCAATTTACTCAACGAAATATATTTTATTTCTGTGGCTTTCTTCATTCATAAATAAAAATAATATATTTACCGCTGTATATTGGAATATCTTTGGAGATGAGTAAACTCAACTCAGAAGTTACAAGCTGAAAAAAGCATGCTCCAGAGTCTAAATATTTTTCATAATAAGCACAAAAATAATAATCAAACGTTTAGATCTTTTGTCAGATATTTCTGAAAATTGTATCTTCAATAGAACATAAAAATACCTGCAAGTTTTCAGAGCTTCTCCGTATCCCTAATAGCTAAGGGATATGAGAAAATAGTTACCAATGAATGACGACAAATATGAGAATAATTTTAGTAATTCTGAGCTGTGTGAAAAATGTGATAATTCAAGAGAATATTTTACTCACAAACTAGAGCAGCTGTGTCTTCGCCTTTTCGGAACCTGAATTCTTTTAGAGCTTGTTTTACTTCAAGGGTCACCTCACATATATTAACACCTCCTCCAGACTGAAAATAAAAGCAGTAGTTAATTTAAAAAATTCTCTGTTAGCTCATATTCAAACCTACCATTTTCACCTTGAAATAATCAACATAACCTATAAAATAACAATAAGATAACATTGACATTATTGACACTATTGACAGCAACCCATCCCTTTTTGGACGTGTCTAGGATCCCGAACGCGGGATCCGTTTGAAAATGTAAAATGACATCGTTCGGTACCATATATCTGTAGTTAATAGATATATGTTCGGTACCAAATTATGGTGGATTTACGCAGCAGTCATAAGTTTTAAGTCATAAGGAAAAATATTCGTCAATGATTGGTTGGAATAAACGGACCAACCAATCATTGACGAATATTCTTCCTTATGACTTATGACTGCTGCATAAATCCACGGATATGTTCCGTTAATCAACCGAAGTTACCAATGTTTTCAGGAGTGGTAACAACGCTTTTGACAGTGGTTATCTACTGGTAACTACGGTTGTGGTTTATTTACGGAATGCCAGTCATTTGTCAAATTACAGTTTTGATCGTTTCCCGTGTGTTTTGTGTTTATATTTTTTTCACTTTGCTTGATTGTTAAATTTTTCTCTATTTGCTTTTAATTCTTTTTTTTACATTCATTACATACTTATTATTCAAATGATGTGTCTTGGAACTGGATGCCAATGATGATGCCACATTCAGTTAGCTTGAGGATAATGAGATATTTGTTTGAAAGCGGTTGACAATGTTTCACTTTGAGTAAGGTTATTCTGGACTTTCATTGTCTAAAAAAGAACAAAGAAAAATGCAATTCTCTGCAATTTTTAATCACGACGTTTCAACTGTTAAAATCTACAGTCGTTATCAAGTGTATAATGCGAAAATCTCAAGGATACTTCTTATATATGCTGTGGATAATTTTGTGTCATTAGCCTAGGGGTAATTTGGCGGTATTCATAATGAGATATTATTAGAATCCTTGAAGTTATATAATCATTCTGCTGGCTTGACGACAATGAAAGTCCTGAATATTAAGAATTTTTGTTATCAGCTTTATAAATCCGTTTCGTTTTATAATTTACATTGACATTTTAAAAGTTTTTTAAACATTCATGTTCTGCCAAAATTTGATTTTCAATTAGGGTGCCCAAAGTTCCTAGTTCTTGTGCACAGTAAGCATAAGCAAAGGATATATTGTCCTGTAATTAATAAAAGTCATCAAACTGAAAATGTATCGAATATTATTAATTCAACTCAGTAAACGAATCCATCGGAACATTAAAATGAGAACGAAAACTAAAGCACGTCAACGTCAACAAACAATAATAAACCGAACTTACCAGAGAAAATCGACGGTCGTTCTGGTGACAGATAATCTACCGCTTTTTCAGCAACCAAATTCCGTAAATAGCCTGTGTTTCAGGAACCAACCGAACATTTTATATTTACGGGACAGAAAACGAATAACCAAAGTAACCAAGTTGATTTACGGAACATATCCCACCTTAAACGTAGTGAATCCTGTTAACAAGCCATGATATCGATGTACACGAGTTGTAACATTGAGTACGTAAGTAAGTAAAAAGTAATTTATTCAGTTTCACAGATATTCACAATAATTGTAGTATTTCAGTTATAAGATATTTGACCTTATATTTACATATACATTTAGAAGGTAATGTTCTTCTCAGCTTTATTACTCTCAGTTAGGTACTGAATTTAAATGTAGGAGTAGGAGAATCCACCTAAGCCAGGCTTGTGTTGTGGATAGTTCTCCCGCAATAAAAAATGTCAGTAGAAAGGAGAGAAAAGAAAAGAAACATAAAGAGTTTTGTACATTAAAGAATTATAGTTAGTTGGAATATGTATTACTTTGAGGAAAGGAAAAGAATCGGGCATTTTTTTGTAGTTCGCCACTTACTACAGATGTACTCATTTTACATTTATGCGATGTATCTAGGATGTTAAGTTAGATACAAACTTCTCCTTGTCATTCTCGTGTTAACAACCCAGCAAACACATCTGTGACATGACATCTCTGAGATGTCGCAATGAGGTAACACGGCGATATCAAAAACGTTGCATCGCTGCGATGTACAGAAGCAAATACATCTGTGACATGACATCTCTGAGATGTCGCAATGAGGCAACACGGCGATATCAAAAACGTTGCATCGATGCGATGTACAGAAGCTAATCTATGACTTGTCATCTCTAAGATGTCACAGTTGCGATTTTACAAATTTCTCCTCGCCGCGATGATGTTATTGTCACATGTGTTTTTTGCGATGTCAACAATGAACGCCATTGCACATGCGCTTGAGATTCGTAAATTTCTATAAGTGTCGTTCGTTAAGACGTGCTCTGATTGCTCTACAAATCCGCGCGCGCGGATTTGCGAAATGTCGGGCGAGCGCGCGCATTCCCATCACTACTTTGTCGATTTCTGTCAACTTTGAGTAGAAATCTTCATGCCTTATCTGTTAGTGAACAAGACCAGAAATACGCGAGAGAAGCGAGCGCGCTCGCCCGACATTTCTCGAATCTGCGTGCGCGAAGTTGATAGAAATCGACAAAGTAGTGATGGGAATGCGCGCGCTCGCCCGACATTTGCGAAATGTCGGGCGAGCGCGCTCGCTTCGCTCGCGTATTTCTGGTCTTGTTCACTAACAGATAAGGTATGAAAATTTCTACTCAAAGTTGACAAAAATCGACAAAGTAGTAATGGAAATGCGCGCGCTCGTGTCTGTCTCGCAGATATCTTCACCAAGAAGTAAGAGATAAGTTACATAAGTTACAAAGTAGTAATAGGAATGCGCGTGCTCGCTTTGCTTACGTATTTCTTGCTGAATATCTTCACTAAGAATGGTTCACTCTTCGAGTGTTTATGAGGAACTATCATTATTATTATTATTTGTGAAAAAAGTACCAGTCTCTAGGGCGCCAATACTTCTGAAAACTATCCACTACAAACACTTCATATTCATGAGTATTCAGTATTCAGGAATTTTAGGGAATCTGACAACGTCGCATTGTATTGTAAAGTTTTTAAGACTCGCTGTTGTTGATTCAATGAAAGACATTGATACTGGCTACCTTGTTATGAAACAAGCCATTTCGTTGTGAGAACAGGATTTGGAAAAAATCTTGGTATTAATATTTTGAATGCACAAAAGATATTTTTAAATAGACAGAGCTAGGAGGCATTTTTTGCGAACAAATAATTACTTGTATAAACGTGTCGGATCTCAAACATTCATTTTTGGTAAGTGCGCATGCGCAAACAGATAGAAAAGACGAATCCTAACTGTATTGTATAGTCGGGTAAGTTCGGTTGGGTTTGCATGAGATCAGTTCTGTCGGGATAAGTTATAGTCATTGAAGTAGGTTCATTTTATGTGAAAAGTGCTCATTATTTTTTGTGCGCATGTGTATTCATGTTATGTTTGCGCACATTTCCGTGATCTGTCTCGTCCTTTGAATTTTGCTAGTCATTTAGAAACAGTATAAGTACCATTGTTTCATAGGTGCAGTTAAAGTGTTGATGGGGAAATTTTGTGGTTATCAATTTTTCTTACTCATTCACTAAAATATTCCATGTTAAGTATTGTTCAAACCCTCGCGAATTTCGCAATTTTTCTGCGAATAAAATGGCTGCCAGTCATGCCGGACCAATCGTCGATGCAGAACCATGTCGGCAGACATTTTATTCGCAAAAAAACTGCGAAATTCGCGAAGGTATGAACAAGACTTTATACGTGAATTGAATATTTCTGGAATCACACTGGCAATGTCGCTTCGCCCTTACGTCAATGCCATTGTGACCAACCTGACAGATATTAACTAAACAAAACAGCATGAATTTGTTGATTTTGTTATTGCTAAAATAAAGTAGAATTTGTTGATTTTGTTATTGCTAAAATAAAGTAGAATTTGTTGATAAAAAACTGTTTTCAATGAAAAAAAAAGTGTAAAACTGGTGAATTAGGGTGTGTATATTGTGCTGGTGAAAATCAGGAGGCATTTGAGTGTGTTTTTCGAAGAAGAAACGTGTGCTAGAAAATGCCAGTTTTCATTCAAAAAAAGGCCCGTATCTCCGAAATTACTTGAGACCGCCAAAAATTTCATTTGGATTTTTTATTCAGGAGGTCAAACTACGTATGTCTCAAAAAAAATGTTTTTGATAGCTTGTAGCGCCCGGTTAACGGAATTTTACCAAAGTAAGTACCGTAAACACGGGCTACTTTGGCCCACTTAAAAAAAAAATTAAATTCAACTGTCGATGAATTTGCAATTTTTACCACTATCAAGCTCCAGTATTTTTTTTTATACAACTGGTCTATTATAAATTTCGTCAGTAAAGATATTTTGCAATTATTTTATGTCGGCTACCAGAGACATTTTTTTTCTGTTGGGCCAATGTTACCTTTATGACAGGGTAACTTTGGCCCAATATACTTTTACCTACTTTTAAGCGCTGTATAGCGTGCTAGGGCCAAAGAAGAACTTGGGATTGGAAGATAATTTATTTCTGAACAAAAGAAATTATATTTCAATGTGCAAATAGGTTACAACTATTGGAACTTGCAAACTCAAGAAATTGAGCATTACAAACTATTGACAATGAAAAGGCTCTTTTGACTAGTTTTGGGGGTACAATAAGTCTTTCAATTTCGTTCCATTCATAAAAGAACGAGTCTTTTTCTTTGGGCCACTTCCAAAACTTCATAGTGCTCCATGCATTCGACAACTGCACCATCTTCTGTCACAGTTATCACCATCCCTGGTTACAACCGACCATTCCAATGGTCCAATTGTAAGAAAATTTCCTTCTTGCAGTTTCTTCTTCCAGTTTTCGTCTGGACTGCTTACAAAAGGATTAATGTTGCTTGAACTGGATTAAACCGGAACATCGTTTTTATCAATAACCATATCCAGTTCCTGTTCCTCATCAATTGTAATAACCATGTCGCTGTGACCTGATGTCGCTGTGACCTGATGAGAGATCCTTGCACACATTACCTTTTTTCTTCATGGATTGGCCCAAAAACTTGCTGGACCAAAGAAGGTCGTAATTTTTACGTCGATGGATCAAAATTATAAATAATTTTTTTAGTAAAACCCAATATGTCAACTAAAGTGGCAATCACTCCACAGCCTCAAGCATTATAATGTGCTTTTAAATAGGTACTCACCAAACTTGCAGACGATGTAGCACAGTGTCCTCAGTTGGAAGTTTGAGAGGAGAAAAAAACACGTGCTGCTTCCTAGGAGACAGTCTGTGAACCTCTCGATACATTACGTTTGCAGCCTGATGCTGCAACCAAGCTCAAAGTACCGCCACTAATTTAAAAACTAGTTCCAATACATAATTACATAATTTAAAAAAAATTTATGAGAAAAAAACACGTGCTGCTTCCTAGGAGACAGTCTGTGAACCTCTCGATACATTACGTTTGCAGCCTGATGCTGCAACCAAGCTCAAAGTACCGCCACTAATTTAAAAACTAGTTCCAATACATAATTACAGAACGCATTGATATTTTATTATTTTGGGCCAAAGAAGGACCCCAGGGCCAAAGTAGCCCATGTTGACGGTACCAATAATTTTTCACTTGAAACTATGACAAAGCGTTAATTTTCCTCTTTCTCTTATCGTCATAAAAGACGGATGATAAAGTTTTATTGTTTTAGGTATCATTATTTTTTACTGTTGGAAAATGCATCGATTAGAACAATGTTGTTTCATTTTGAGTACATTATATTTATTGAAAATAAAATGTTCAAATACATATTTTCCATCCACAGCTTTTTTTCATTGATATAGATAGATAGATATTTATTGATCTCTTCGAATCATATACATGACATGAGATAGTCATACAGAAATGGTTTAAAATAAATAAAAGATAAAAAAATACAATGTAGTACGACACAATTCCGAACAAAACATTACGAATATGTACACGAACATTAATATATAGTTAAGGACATAATGACGTATAAACTAACGTGCACAAGATTACAAACATTGGTTTATAAATTCATCCAGGGAATAGAAACAATTGTCGATCAGAAATGATTTCAGAATGGATTTGAATTTGATTATATTTGTCATATCTTTCATTTCGTCTGGTAGCATGTTATAGAAGTATCCCCCTGCATACAGTGGAGTTTTTTTAATTTTCATTCGATTGAATTTGGAAAGGTGGACATCGTTTTTTGCTCGAGTGTTATATCCATGGATATCACTGTTCTTTTGAAACCTATGTTTGTTCTGGTGAGTATAACTTAGGAGCTTGTAAAGGTAAATGTTTTCCTTTGTCCCTGCCTGACAAAAGTACATCGCTGTGATATGTCACATGATCACATACCTGCGATATCAATATGGAATCATCTCGTATACATCGCAAAAACACATCGCAGTTACATCTCAAAAAATATATCATTGTTAGATCGCAGAACTTGTTGCAGCGACGTCGCATGGATGAATCTTGAGCGGGACAAAATAACATCCCTCCGACATCGCAGCGACGTCTATTCGACATAGAATGCGATATCGCAGGTAACATTGTTACATCGCTGCGATGCATTTGTGATGTAACTGTGTTTGCTGGGAATGTCATATACGATGTACATAACACGTAACATTGAACTTGTTACAAAACGGTTTCTTAGGGGTTTCGTGTGGGGCTCTCAGATAGAGAAAAACACAGAGGAACAGATGATGGTTTTATTTCGTCAGTCGAGTGTTGACAATAAGTGGGCTAGAATAAATTAAATTACAGTTAGCTACGTAAACTTATTATAACATGTATTAAAAGTTACAATGTCCAACAACAAGGACAGAAGTAGTAGAAGGAAAGTTACCTACCAAGAATAAATTACAGGCACAGAAAAATATATTCCCATAGGGATATATTGATTACTTTTAACCACGAGTAATTAACCAGAGCCTCACTCAAAGCACTAGAACATGGTTCGCAAAGGGAAAAGAAGAACTCTTGACTCTACCTTGAAGAGGCAAGCACGCAGTTTTTACTTCACAGCGAGTTCAAAAACGTAAAGAAAAAACAATGAAGGTAGGATATACGTGAATCCGTTGACCCCTGATATCAATAAACGATAGGCAACCCACGTTGACGACGTTTATTGGGGTCATCTATCCCATGGGTGTATTGGGACCTTTATTTTGATTTATAAAACTCAGTGGCGGCGACCGTTGTCACCCGACAAAAGCTACAAACCCGACCGACAAAAGCTACAAACCCGACCGACAAATCTTACTATTAAATTTGGCATCTCTACAAACTTATACTATATACCTACGTACCAATTCCAAATCTATGCTATGTGCTCTAGAGATAAAAATGTACCTAGGATGTAAATATGGCAATGAGGTCATCTTTAGAACTTGGGACTATCTGTTGTTGCGGAGGCTTTGGCAAAACAGAAATTTTGGCACGCTGACATATGTCACAGCACTTTACGAATTTTTTTGTCAGGCGTTGTAAATTGGGACATGATATTTCTTCCCTTTTAGGGCTAGCCATGTTTTATATACCCCAGGATAACCTAGTGTTTCATGGAACCCTATTATAAAGTCCCTTATACAACTCCGGGGGACACAAAGCAAAGGCTTATTGTTTTCAGATATACAATGGAATAAATATCACCATGTAAGACGTAACCGTTTACATCATGGATGCCACCCAATATACCTTGTATCATTGTATTTATTCTGGTGTCCTGATGATTCTGCAAATTTTTTATATTTTTTATGATTTTGGATAAGGAAGGGTTAATGTCCAGAGAAAATATTTAGAAACATTTGTCCGGTGGTGTCTGTAAACGGGTACAGGCGAACCGTGATAGAGCATCCGCAGAAATATTTTCTTTACCAGCGATATGGCGAATCTGAAACCGGTACTCCTGAAGTGCAAGAGCATATCTGGTTATTCTTGGGGAAAGTAGTCGACAAGAATTCAAATAGGAGAGAGTCCTACTATCAGTATATAAGATAAATTCATTTACCAAGAGGTAAATACGCCACCTTTGGATGCACCACACTGCAGCCAATACCTCTTTCTCATTAGAATTGTAACGCCGTTCTCTATCCAAGAGCAACCTGCTGGCCCAAGCTACTGGAAACCTCTGACCATCCACTATCTGGAATAAATGTCCAGCTATACCTTTGTCACTAGCATCGGTCTCCAGGTGCCAAACCAACGACGGATCTGGATGATACAACAAAGTTGCCTCCTGCAACTCTTTTTTCATCTTCCGAAAAGCTTCCTCCTGGTCAACTGCCCATTTCCAAGGAGCCCCTTTCCGTAGTAACTTGGTGAGTGCTTCTGAAATTTCAGAAAACCTAGGGGTAAAGGCGCGGTCATAATTACAAAGACCCAAAAACTTTTTGATATCATTCACGTTTTTTGGAGCCCTGTAGTCCTGAATCGCCTGTATTCGACCTGGATCTGGATGGAAGCCTACTGAAGAAACCAAATAACCTAAAAAGTGCATCTCATTTTGGAAGAAGCGACACTTAGAACTTTTGATGGTAAATCCAGCCTCCTTCAATCTGGAAAATATGCTTTCCAAATGCAACAGGTGCTCATCCAAAGTTGCCGACATGACTAATAAGTCATCGATGTAAGTTATGAGGAAGTCAGAATACTCATCGCCAAAAATGGTACTGATTGCTCTAGAAAAAGAACTCACAGCTGTCGAGATCCCAAAAGGAAGGACACACCACTGGTATGTTTTTGTTCCTACCATGAACCCGCTATATTTCCTGTCCTCCTTCCTGATAGGTATCTGCCAGTAACTTTGTGTTAAATCAGTCTTTGAAAGAAATTTCTTTCCATGTAATGAGCGGACTATGTCATCGATCCGAAGGGGAAGTTCCCTATCTGCTTCCATAACGGAATTAAGGTGTCTTGCGTCTAAACAAATCCTTATATCGTTTGATTTTTTTATGGTTGTCATAAGGGGGGATACATAGGGAGTGGACGCGCGTTCAATAACACCTCAATTTTCCATTTGAGAAATGGCCTGGTTTACAGCATCCCTGTGCGCCACTGGTATCGGATATGGTTTTATGAAAAACTCACTTTTGTCCCGTAAATTAATGCGGTGTTCGTACAAAGTAGTCCTGCCGGGAACATTAGAGAATATTGACTCATATTTTCCTATTAGACCCATGAATTGTTTTTGTTTTGATTCTGGTAATATTGAACATTGAGATACCATCACAGACAAATCGACACTACTTGGGTTAAAAACCACAACGGGATTTTCAATTTTTTTTCATGATTCTTATTTACTAGTGTCGATATTTCAACTGAAACTGGACTATTGTGATTGTGGAAAGACGTTTCCTCAGGAACTGAAAGAGTTTGCCCACCATTTTTTAAAATTAAAAGTTTTTGTTCCAAGTTTATAATTCCACCCTGTATTCTTAAAAAATCAACTCCCAAAATTATAGGAAATGAAAGGTCTGGGATCATCAAAAATTCGTGAGAAAACTCAAAATTTTGTATAGAAAATGTGAGTAAAATCTGTGCTATAACTTTTTTAAATTTACTTTTGAATACTCCTATAACCCTAATGCCTGTGCATGGGAAAAAGGGGATGTCCTGGGAAATATCTGAAACCTGAGTCCAAACAGTTTCTGATATTGCGCTAACTGTTGAGCCACTATCTATCATTACTGGGTATTTGAAACCATATAAATTAATAATAATAACGGGTGAACGAGTCTCTATTGGTTCATGTATAAACTCACATTCCTCCATTAAATCCTCCACCGGATTATTATTAATCACAGGGGTGGCCCTATTTAATATTGCTCCTACGCTTGGGCCTAGGCGAGAAGACTGTCCTCGTTTCCCTGAGAGTCATCTTCTCCAGCCAACAAAGAGATATTTTTATTTGTATAGATATTTTTGTTAAGTTCGTGTTTATTTGGGAAATTACCCTTATTTCTGTAGGGGAATTTACCTTCAGGTTTATTTTCATTATTATACTGTGAATGATTATTTCCACTGTATTTCTTTTTATTATAATTATCGAAATAATTATCAGCTTGCCTCAAACGCTCCAGCGCTACCATCAAGTCTGGGGCACCCACTAAAATGCACTATATATTTGGTGGAAAATGGCGTGCAATAGTTGCCACCAGTTGATTGGCTGTATAAGGGGGTTGAAGATGTTTGGCTAAGGCAACATATTTATTGAAGTAGTCCACGAATGAACCACTGTTTTCTACATATCTGGCAGATTCCAGTTCGAGTTTTACCCTCATTTGTTCATCATTGTTCAAAATTGTTGAGTGAAAGCATTTCTAAAAGCTGCGTAGTTACAGAATGAGCCTATAAATGCATCGAACCATTTTTTAGCTTTTTTCTCAAATAGTGAACTCGTAATAAGTGCAAATTGATTCATACTCATGTTATTTAAATCGCTAAATGTTTCTAAGCAGTTAGGAAAGTCTAGTGGGTGAAGAGAGCCACTATTATCATAGGTAGGTAACAATCGTACACTTTTGAGGTCTTGGCAGTTGCTTTGCATTCTGATATTGCTATTGTTTACTAGGTGGGGAACATTTGTCTGTGGCATATTGTGTACAGTATGAATATTTGGATCATTTCGAACTGAACTCCAAGAGGGCAACGTGAACGTTGGAGGTAACATATTTTGTTCTAAAACATTTCTATGTGCATTCCTATTATCCTGATTGCAAGGCTGTGAATTGACAATTGGATAACCTAACCTATCTAGATTATTTGTATTTGATACTGGAAACAGTTTGATTGCTTTAGAAACTTCAGCTGCAATTAACTTAGATAATTCTGATTTGCTTATAGAAATAGTATGAGTTGAAGATAAGCTACTCAAGTTGTTTGCCACAGTAGTTTGGTTTGGAATGCTCGGAACCCTATGTTCTGCCTGCGTAGTGACTGGTAAGGACCCAGCCTCATCTTGGAGTAATGGTTCGTTTGTATTCGAGTAAAGTTCACTGCGTGGTAATGTGTACAAATCTTTACCTTGGCCATATCCTACGTTGTCCTGTAGGACTTCAGTACTTGCCGAGTGATCAGAGTTTTCTTGGGCCCCAGGAATATTGAGGTTATGCTCGAACCTCCTATTTCTCAAGTTGTATAAGGATCCTGGAGGGGTTGAATTCAGCACCATCCTGTTGTTAACTGCAGGGTTCTTCTCTGGCCCCACGTTGGGCGCCAAGATGTTATAAAACGGTTTCTCAGGGGTTTCGTGTGGGGCTCTCAGAGGGAGAAAAACGCAGAGGAACAGATGATGGTTTTATTTCGTCAGTCGAGTGTTGACAATAAGTGGGCTAGAATAAATTAAATTACAGTTAGCTACGTAAACTTATTATAACATGTATTAAAAGTTACAATGTCCAACAACATGGACAGAAGTAGTAGAAGGAAAGTTACCTACCTAGAATAAATTACAGGCACAGAAAAATATATTCCCATAGGGATATATTGATTACTTTTAACCACGAGTAATTAACCAGGGCCTCACTCAAAGCACTAGAACATGGTTCGCAAAGGGAAAAGAATAACTATTGGCTCTACCTTGAAGAGGCAAGCACGCAGTTTTTACTTCACAGCGAGTTCAAAAAACGTAAAGCAAAAACAATGAAGGTAGGATGGGAGTTATACGTGAATCCGTTGACCCCTGATATCTATAAACGATAAGCAACCCTCGTTGACGACGTTTATTGGGGTCATCTATCCCATGGGTGTATTGGAACCTTTATTTTGATTTATAAAACTCAGTGGAGGCGACCGTTGTCACCCGACAAAAGCTACAAACCCGACCGACAAAAGCTACAAACCCGACCGACAAATCTTACTGTTAAATTTGGCATCTCTACAAACTTATACTATATACCTACGTACCAATTCCAAATCTATGCTATGTGCTCTAGAGATAAAAATGTACCTAGGATGTAAATATAGATGCATACTCTCCATAATCCATAAAATACATATTTATGGTGTTCGTCATGAATCATTGAAACGGTAAACACAAAACCGATGGTAAATAATATTTTATTTTTATATTAAATCTGCGTTGAAACTTATTTTATATTGAAAAAGTCCCAATGTTTCCATTGGCCCTTCGCAACCAATATTATGATGCTATCAGGAAAAGAGATGAGAGATGGTTATGGTTGTTTGACAATTTTAACATTTGCCAGCTTATCGCTTTGCCGGCTGCAGCTCAATCTTGTTTATGTGCTGCTGTTAGTTCGTTTAATCGAATAAGTATGAGATTATGTTTCTGTATTTTTCAATTTCTGGTTACTACGCCCCAGACAACACAAGTAAATCCATTGGACAACCAATGGACATCCAGCTATGGATACCCTGGTCATCCATTGGATGTACAGCATTCTCCAATATATGTCCAGTGGACATCCATTGGACGATACATGTCCAAAACATTGGACATAAATTGGAAGTCCATTGGATACCCATCAGGACATCCGATGGATTTCCATAGGTGATCCAGTTTATGTCCATTCCAGTTGGAAGTCTATTGGATACCCATCAGACATACAATGGATTTCCAGTCAAGGTCCATTTCATAACCATTTCAATTGAAAGTTCATTGTATACCCATTAGACATCCAATGGGTTTCCATTATAAATCCAATTCATGTACATTCCAATTGAAAGTCTATTGGTTGCCAATCAGACATACAATGGATATCCACTGGACATCCAATGGACATCTACCAGACATCCAATTTATATATAAGTACCTAGCTCAGATTGAATAAAAAATAATATTTATAAAGTGTTTATTATTAAATGATTAATGATAGTTATAAGTATACCTTACATAGTGTAACATAAAAGAAACCTAAACTAAATTTCAAAGAGAAACAACCGAAAGATTTACAGTAGGTATATCAAACAAAATAAAAATAAATAAAAATTACTTGGCAGGCTCTACTCGTAATTCATAAGCATTTTTCTTTTGCTCTCCTCACATATTCCTTGATGGCATCCTCCACTGATTTCCTATCTGTGTAAGTTGATATTTTTTTCCGCTGCTTCTAGAAAACATTAGAAAATATTTTATTCAGACTTGAAATGTACTTTCAAGAGAGGTTAGAAATTACAGAAATAATACATGAGTACCAGTACACATTTGACAACAATAAATCAAAATGGAAACAAAATGAAAACAAATGAAAACACTTACCCAAATCAGGCGAAGTAATGAGCACTTCAGAATGTGTTCAGACCTCAGATAATCACACACTGTAGGTATTATTGTTTGTTTGTTTACGAACACCACCGATGGATGCTATGTGGATGATTTGACTATAATACTGATATCCACCTTGATAACAGGATAAAAATACAGATTTTTATGCTGTGCTTTTTGATGCTGACACAGTAAATATTTCTCGTGAAAGGGTTTTACACATTAATTGCTATAACTAAAATGGCGTCGCAATTGGCGAATGGCCGAATGGCGTTCCTTCTTCTCTTCCCTTCAAACTTTAATATATGCACTGACGTCACACGTCACTTGTCACTTTACGTCATGTCACGTGTGGTCGTGCTGCAAGTACACTGCGCCCTCGTCTTGGCACAGCTAGTAATTATGTAAATAAAAAATGTCTAATTTCACAACTTTCATAACTCGACAATAATGGATCTGATGCGTGGATGGGAATAGGTTGATTTATAATAATCGCCCTTCTTTTATTTATGAAGTATTCATAAATGTCATGGATTATTTTTAAAAGACGGCTATAATGAAACCTAGAGCAAGGTCAATTTTGACGCGGTGTTTGTTTTGTTATGTGGTTGAGGTTGAGCCATAGAGAAACGTAAACTTTATTGTTTTTTTTTATTTGTGTACATGTTGAGCCATTCATTTAGTTTGTTCAAAGGCCGCGCGGCGTTACTTTAAAAAAAAATAGAAAATTGTTTTCCGTAAAATGGAGTACAAAAGGTCTATAACTGAGTTGCCCCTAATAAAACTTATTCGTCAAAAGGATTGCCAATGGGTAAGTAATGGATATCCATTGGATGTACAAATTTAGATGTCCATTGTATTACTTCGAAATGGATGTCCAATGTTTGTACAAATTTTGATGTCCATTGTACATCTACAAGATGGATATCCAATGGACGTCCAAGGACATCCGGCTATCTGATGGATACAAAATGGACATCCAATGGATGTATGTATGTTGTCTGGGGGAAGCCCGGTCACGACATACAATGCTCCATACACTGCTACAGACTTGTGACGTCAATAGAGGACTTCGGGTCAAGTTGCCAACCCAAAAATTTTGAAATTTTCTATCACTGGGGAAGGGAAATTTCAGGAAAAATTTTTCACGATCAGGTTCGCGTTATTTACAAATATCCGTAAACTAGGATTCAGCTCTGCAGTTCGGGTAATTTGATCAAAAAATCAATATTTGTAAAGATCATCGCTGAGTTGTGTTGGTGCCCCTGATTTCATGTCAATAATAATGTCGATGTTGTCAATATAATGGTTTCAACGAACTTGTTTAGTTGTTTGGGTCCATATATATTTTCAGAAAATCAAAATATCCGACTGATATTTCTTTAAAATGTACAAACACAAATACATAAATGAACAGAATCGAATAATGATATACCGTATTTTGGCGACAATACAATTGTCAACTGTAAATATAGCGATTGTTTCCTATCAGAAATCACACTTCTATACCATAAAAATGCGAACTGTATTCTATACAACCAGTAAAAATATCTACCGGGAAAGTTCTCTACCAGTAATGCAGACTACTAATAAAATGACAGAATGATGTTTCATCCAAATCGTATCATAGCAGAACAGGACTGCAGCAGATGCGCAATTACCGATTCGAAATAATCTCAATCCGTACTTTTTCAGAATGTATTCTCGTAGACCGAGACATAGACAATGATTAATGTTTTTATTTTAAGTGAAGTTATAAATTATGATAGAAGTCGGGTGATGTGATGATCTGGTGATATAAAATCAAACGACTGAATCAAAAAACAAAAAATTAGGCTGAGTTAACACTAGCAGGTTCGCAATAATTTGTTTTTGAAAGAAGAATAAACCTCTCATAGTAGATAACGTTTATTTTGAAATGACAGGCTTAGTTGAAGATGAATTGTTCATGTGAATTTTATTACACATTCTTGCATAATAGACTACCTAATGGTGGATTTATGCAGCAATCATAAGTCATAAGTCTTTAGTCATAAGGAAGAATATTCGTCAATGATTGGTTGGTCCGTATATTCCAACCAATCATTGACGAATATTCTTCCTTATGACTAAAGACTTATGACTTATGATTGCTGCATAAATCCACCATTAGTCCTAACGTCACAAGATACGGAACTTATCGATCAAACCATTGAACTCTTGTCAAAATTCTTGTCTATGATCGAACCTTTCCGAACAAATTGGTAATAGTCTTCTTTCTCTATAAACAATGGTAATAGGTACGTGTTGACTGTTGAAAACCCATAAGAAATTATTGATTTAATTTTTTTGCTTTTTTCTGTCTGAAATAATGACATTCGTGATTATTTTCAGTAAAGTGTCTGAGTTGGAACATCTTACCGAAAATACCTCTAAGGTAACTAAGGTAGGCTTTTTAAAGTTTGTTGAGGTTATGTTATGTTGTTTATTAATATGTAATGTATCACTCATTCTATTGTTTCAGATTTTGATTATAAAATGGCATCAAACCATGTTTTACTTTCATCTATAAATGAATTCCTTAACAATGACAATCAATTTTTTTAAAAAGGGTGGAAATGCACTGGAATCTAATCATGTAGAACATATTTATGCAGTTTGTTGAAGACTTCATCACGATCAGAGGAGAAATGCACGCAAGCACGAAAGAGAAGTTATATCATGCTGAAGTGAGTCGTATTTTGTGGAGGTTTTCTATTTTTTGATTTTTCACAGTATTTTTAGTTTAGATCACACTTAACAAGTTGGGAGATATCGTCTGTGCTGACCTGGAGGAATGAAATGACATCATAATTATATTGAGACACTGGCTCTTTTTGGACACTGCAAATATATCCGTGATTGACAAGGAATTTGACAAATGCAAAAAATGTTGGAGTAAAAACAGCTGAAGAACTATACAATCCCCAAAATCATATTCTGCCATTTATAGGGTGAGGAATAAGCGAAGAGGAAATGAAAAAATAAAAGGGATAGAAGATATGTGATTTGGACAATACTGTGGGTTTTACTTGGCTTCTGCAACCAGAAAGGAATTTTTTAACTGTGGCTTACCGATTATTGAAGTATTATCGAATGAATTCACTGAGGCTACTTAGCTATTCAGTGAGGAAGAACTTATAAAAAATATGGGATAGAGTTCCTTAAAACAACATTGAACCTGGATTTACAACCAACAAGCAACTATTTGGCTGACAAATTCTGGTCTTTTGGGAGCCAACCCTGATGGATTAGTAGGAGATAATTCCATTGTGGAGGTGAAATGTCCATATTCATTTAGAAAGGATAATTTGACACAGAAACTCAAGTTGATTACGAATATATAATTTATTACAGTGATAATAATGAAATAGTGTAAATACAAACCACAACTACTTCTGTTGGATCCAAGGAAACCTTTACGTTTTATAACGATCTAAATGTTACTTGTGTATATGCACAATGAAAGAAATGACTAATTGAATAGGACCCATGTGAACAGAAAAGTTTTATATGAATCAGTATTTGCCAAAATTTTTAAATAAAGTTATCCTAGCTCAAACTCATACTTCTGAATATGAAAAATTGCTTCCAAATTTATCAAGATAAAAGTGTAAAATGTATAATAAATATTTTAAATTATTTATTTTCACCCATGTACCTCTATACCTCATAAAATATTTAAATCTTTTGATTAATTGAAATACAGTTGGGTATAATTCATTTTACTTGCCATAACTAAATACATTTCACACCTAACTGAAAAATAGTTGATTACTGAGATACGTAAAATTGAAGAATTATTTGCAAAATATTAAAACTTTTTATTCTTCAAATAGCTCTTTCTACATGGATTCTTCCTTTGACTAGTACACTCTGTAAACTGAGGAGTACTTCAAAATTGAGGAATATTTGAAGAAACCCCCTATGGAAGTAAATCTTGAATCAAAAGCCCTTAGCTAATATGAGGTCACCATAGGGCATTTGCTTAAAAATTTCAGTTTTCTACAATAGACCATCAGATAGTGACAGATTTGGGTGCCCCATTTTCGCATGCAAGCCTCGAATAGGGTTGAAAAGTACATTGATGTTGAGTAAAATGGAGGGAAATTTACGAGTGGCTCCTGGGGAGAACATATTATGGTAACTTCGATTTTCCAGAACAGAAATAAAAGAGCAGTATCTTGCCCACATTTTAACGTGAGCAGTGTTCACCTAATTAATATAACCTGGCTTCCGAATACCAAAGGCTTCAGTGTTGCAGGTGGCTAAAGGGTTAAAATGAGGGTGTACTATTGTGAGGGAAAATCGAGATTTTGACAGATTTTCCCACACAAGCCCAACGAAACTATGAAAACTTACATCGTCACTAGACCAAAAAACAATTGCTCGCGTGAAAATATAGGCAACATACTCCTTTTATTTCTGTTCTGGAAAATCGAATTTTCCATATGTTCTCCCCAGGAGCCACTCGTAAATTTCCCTAAATTTTAGTCAACATCGATGTACTATTCGAGGCTTGTATGCGAAAATGGGGCACCTAAATCTGTCACTATATGAGTCTACTATTTTTTTTTAAGTGGAAAAGTGCTGCAGGAAGACAAGCCATTAATTGTTTCAAACACTGCCAAAAACAAAATATAAGTAGTTATTCCTGTGTACATAATCATATGAGCATGATTGTTTTTGTTTTTAATTATAATAATTAATAGCTGAAAAACAAAGTGATTTTCTGACATATGACCTGACAGGTGACAATCTGCTTCCACCCACAGAACACCTAACCTACATAGGTGTTCTGTGCTCATACATCTTATGACAAGTATGAGTTCTGTGCTTCTACCATTTGGTCACAGAACACATAACCTCGATTAGGTGTTCTGTGACTTTGTTTTTGACAGGAATATATTGCGACACAGAACTCTCAGTGTTTTCTGACTTGGAAGCGCAAAGAGAGTTAACTAACAGGAGGGTTTTATAAGCTCTAGTCAATCTGAATCTTGTAGCATAAACGCGTCATAGTGACGTACTTGGACATGAGTACAGAGTCGAACTCGAACCAAGGAACAAAAGTGTCGCCTGTAATTCTCATATCCAAAGAGTACGGAGTGCGGTAGTCCGTCACTGTCTATAGAGAACAGCGGCCATGACATGTCAAATTTCGTCACAAATGTTCTTTCATCTCTTTGTATAAGTGCCCCCATTGTCTTATGGGGATTAGACTCTTCTAGTTAAATAACGTAGTCTCCTTGGTGGAAGCGTAGAATATGACTAAAGTCTTGTTCATACCCTCGCGAATTTCGCAATTTTTCTGCGAATAAAATGGCTGCCGACATGCTTCTGCAACAACGATTGGTCCGTCATGAATGCCAGCCATTTTGAAAACTTACAAAATTCGCCAAGGTTGCTACTGAGAAAAAGAATCGACTCGAATGTGTCATTAATATCATGAACAGCGAGAATGCATACCAAATACTATTCAGTAATTAGACCTTACTTAAATTTGGAGTTGGAAGTTGTATTTGTGTTCTGTGGGTGGTAGATATTCAAGAAATTTCTCTTTTTATTTCCTGAGCTAAGATCATGAATACGTTTCGAATCTTTTTATGTATGACGTCATCGATTCAGTTAAGTCAGAATGAAAGTATTTGAATCATAGGGTGCGAACGATTCTGGAAACATAGGCGCTAGAAAAAGCATCGGGGGACCTTTTCTCAAATGTCTACTATCCTATGTCGCATACGACAAAATATGTCCATTGCCTTTCTCGAATATGTATTGAAAAGAGATGGAGTTATTTTGCAATCAAATATAATAGAGGGCTTTTCTGTCTCTTGAAAGCAACATACCCAACATTGTTTACAAACATTAGAGCCCGAATCATGTTAAAAAAGGGCCTGGTCGTTTGCACTCAGTCATCAGGTTGGAATTCCCTATTATATTCACCCTTAAATTGCTTGTTTACGCCCGTTTATGACTTATTTATCGTCTGACAGACGTCTTCTCAAATCAAACCATGGGCGTCGCAGCAGGGTAATCATGGCATAAACCATATTTGATTGGTATTCCTAACGACCTTTTGAGTGGGATTATGAGTTTTTATCCCGATTTTGAGACAAAATTACACTATTTGTTGAACTAGCTGTGAAACAACTTTGTTACTAAATAAGTCGACTTTGAAAACGATTATACCCACCAATAATTAGGAAAAACCCTGTTGCAGTGTGTAGGTACACTAAAAAGTAGTTATAAATAAGCAAAATCAACTCTCCATAACCAAATTGAAATCGTAAGCCACTAGCTATTATAAACTCAATCTAATGGGCACTGGAATGTTTTATTCATATATAGGGATTATCACGTGTAGGTAATCATCCGTTCATCAGAAGTTTTTATGGTCCCATTTGAATGAAATTCTGTAAGCATAATATCATATACAATGTCCGCCAAAATGTTGGAACCATATGGGAAACTTTTTAATTAATAGGTTCTCAGAAAATTTCATTCCTCATAAAAATTGGTACATTCAATAGAGGACTTCGGATAAGGATGCAGTCATGCCACCACACAACTTCTGGCTTTGAAACTACTGTCACGTTTTTCGGCAACTTGTCGTCATGTCAGGGTTCCTATGGCAGCATCAGGAACCCCGTAATATGATTGAAATTGTTCATAATAAAATACAAAACCCTAGGTTCTTTAATTTTGTTTAGGGATCTTTCTTACAAAATGGCGCTAATTTCAAAATATATCATTTTCCTGAATTAAAAAAAAAAATGCGTATTTCACTTTTCCTAGTTGCCAAATAATTCATCGATCTAGAAAAAATTCTGAGCTTGGTACATTTCATGGATAAACAAACCTTAGTACCTTTTTGATTAAAATGCTCTCGGCATTTCATTCAATAACTTAAGGTTACATCACAGAACTTGTATCAGGTTTGTGGGTACTGTACCCAAAAATTCTTCTAAATGTTTTTCGATATAAAGTTGACGAAACTACTGATGTATCACGACAGGAACAAAAGTCCATATGTGTGAGATATATTGAGCCCAGAGATAACATATATAGTATACTACGGGAAGATTTTCTAAGATTTGTCTCAGTACACTGAGTACTTCATGAAATTATTTGGCTGATACAATTCTTTCCACACTGAGTCGTTTAGGGGTTGATTTTAAATCCCTTATCGAGCAAGGGCATGATAGTGCTTCTTCGATGAAAGGCTGTTTTAATGGTGTCCAAGCAGGTATCCGCCAAACTTATCCAGAAGCATTATACGTTCGTTATTGCAGCTCGCATTCGCTGAGTTTAGCGGCTTCGAGCCACTCTTGTCAAATTCAGCCAATCCGAAATTACTAGTGAATTTGTAGTGAGTCTGAGAGTTGCTTGACCATGTTGTTTTCATTTCTACTTCCACTTTTTAAAATACTCCAGTTGCCTCTCTGTGATTTGGTGGCCGCTTTGCAACATGTTGATTTGATCATCTATGATATTCGAAAAAATGTCAAATCAAAATTCGCCAACATATTTATAAGAGTATTTTGGTTTGCTCAAATCCATAAATGAAGAAATAAAAATTCCACTAAGAGTGTTGCAACAGTACGTGTCACAGTGCAAACTATGGAACCGAAGATCCAGAATAGTACTCGTACTTTAGAATAACTGTTATGATTCTACTTCTAGATGATTTCATTGATCAACTCCACTCAAAATTCCAGAAGCATAAATCTACTCTATCATCTTTATATATTTTGATTCCATCAGTTTGTTGTGAAAAACAGCCCAGTGTTGAAGAAGACAATTTCATGCTGTATAAACAGTTTTTGGAATGGGACTCACTGAAATAATTAGACCTATGGAAAATGATATGGCTAAAAGAACCTGTTTCATTTTGGCAACAATTACTTCTGAAACGCCTCAAAACCTATTTGAGGAATTCCACAGGTCAGGAGAGACTGAATGGATAGGCGTTGATGTCAATTCACCGAGACGTAAACATTGACAACGAGAAGAATATTGATTTGTTTGCAGCAAAAAAAATCTAGAGGCTCAATGTTATTCATTAATGTGGATCCGATGCTTCTATGTGTTTCCCATTAATGTATTTAATTTTGTTTGTTTTGTTTTTGAATAAATATGATTGCAAGCAGTGTCAAATATTATTTTAGGAATAAATCTGCAAAATTGTAACATGGTAATACCAAAGAGTAGGGGTGACCCATACTCTTTGGTAATACCGAATATCCAATGTGATCTTTCCTGGGTAAATTACAAAATTGTGTTGAACATACAAAAACTATATACTAAAATCGATCAAACTTGGTCCGCAATATTCTTCTTAAGCTCAAGTCAACGGACGCCCCCTAATTTTTTTTTCTGGATACGGTTTTTAGGGTACATATTATATTTTGATCATAACAGTTGGTTAAAATGGATGAATTTGAATTTTTTCGTGGAAAAATTGTACACTGACAAAGAAATAACCCTACACATTACATAATACCTCTTTCAATAACAATGCTCTAGCTCTATAGTGTTGAATTTAGCGCCATTTTAAAAGAAAAAACCCTAAACAAAATTAAATTCCCTAGTGTTTTGTATGTTATGGAAAATCTCAATGTTTCCGCCGTTATGAATAATTTTAATCCTAGTAGGGGGTTCCTGAGGCTGCCAGGAACCCTGACATGACGAAAAGTTGCCGAAAAAAGTGCCACTCCTCTATTAGAAAGTACGCTTATATCGGTTATTGCCAGTGGCGAGCGGCTAAGCAGGAAACGGCCGATATTCTAAATTCACTACAGAGTAAAACTGACATTAATAGGTATGCAAAATATCGAATATTATTGAAAAAAGTTGTTTGCAATTGAATTATATTCCTAGTTATCCAGTCTGATCTACGAATTGGATATTTTAATTTTTCAAGGATCCTGGATTTATTTCGTTATCTTTCCATTACTGTTTTTCTGACTCATATTCAAGATTTTGTTATATCAGATAATTAATGCTAATTGAGTAACTTACTAAATACTCAAAAATTAGTGTGGATAATTCCCATTAAAAAATTGAGGCCAACTCTTTAGATAGTTCTCAAACTTAGTAATTGGTAAACTAAAATGGATAATTGCGAGAATATCATTCAATTGCAAATAACCTTTTATTACAATTTTTTTTGATAATTTGCATATTAATGTTTACTCCATTGTGAATTTAGAATATCGGCCGTTTCCCGCTTAGCCGCACGCCACTGGCAACCGATTTGAGCGTACTTAATCTAATTGAATGCACCAATTTTTATGAGGAATGAAATTTTCTGAGAAAATTATTCAATGGGAAAGTTGTAGATAATTAAAAACTCAAAAACTTATTTTTTATTCAAAACTTTTCAACATAACCTCAAATTAACCGTCAAAATAGTGAAAAACCAATTTTTCAGTATTTAATTTTTTCTCACGTATAAATTATTTAATTTGCATGAAAATTTGAAAGCACGTCTTTTTTGGTGTCGGATGGGCACGATTTCTTCGCAATTCAGAAGACGACTAGTTTTCGAGTTAGGTACATTTTTCGAAAAAAATACCCTTGTCTTCCACAAACAATTGTTCTGGTTGTTTTTTGTATTTCGAAGGTCCAAGATGTATAGAAACCATGGTGTTATCACTGATTCGCTTTTGTTTCAAAAGACTGTAATTGCACTGATACCGTTGGCTTCATTCGTCGATGGATGGCGTAAAGTCGAAAATAACCGAGTTTCCAACATTACGAAGTACTGAGTCATAATTATTTGATTAAAATTTGAATGTTTACAAATTATGGTAAATGAATATCACAACAAATAAAATTCAATGTTGAAAATTACATAACATGACACTTGTCCAAGCGTCATCATGAATCTGTAGTTTTGCCGCCATCTGTGTGCTAAAGAGGTGAAACGGTATCAACGCAGTAAAAATACCACGAATCAAGTAGGCCGTACCTTAACACTTTTGTATGTCGGTTTCACAGCTATGAGAGATCACACCAGGGTTTCTATGTATCTTGCGAAGGTCTATAAGTGATCATTTCAATTATTGAAATGTCTACTTTCAAATGGTCTATGTAACTTGGCGGTTTATTTATCGTTAATCCACTAAAAATTGAGAAAAGCCGGCAACAAGTCTCTCTGAATCATGATTTTCTCAATATTTTCAATGATTTTCTGTAGTTGTGAAAAAGATTAAAAATGATATTATTAAATTAATTTAATGGTGTAATTATGCATTCTAATATTTTATTATGAATAAATAATTTAATATATACTACTTTTTGTTATAAAAATAATGAAGAAAGTCGAAAATAATTGAAAATATTGAGAAAATCATGATTCAGAGAGACTTTTTTCTCAATTTTAAGCGGTTTAACGATCAATAAACCACCTAGTTACATATATAGACCATTTTGAAGCAAACATTTCAACAATGAAAATGATAACTTATAGACCTTCGAAATACAAACAAATTTCAAGACATTTGTTCGTGGAAGAAAGGGGTATTTTTTTTCGAAATGTTTACCTAACTCGAAAATCTTGCTAATTCGACACCAAAAAGACATATTCCTACAAATTTTCATGCAAAATGAATCATTTATTCGAAAGAAAAAAATTAAATACCGAAAAAAAATGTTTTGGCCATGTTGACGGATAATTTGAGGTTATGTCGAAAAGTGTTTAATTCAAAAGTGTTCGGCGACTACTTTATTATTATCTACAACTTTGCCATTGAACATTTTCCGCTAAGAGGTCACGTTTCGCCGCAAATCTTAAAAACCGTTTTCAACCACTAAACTGCATTCCCATTTCGTGTTTAATTTTTTTTTTCTTCAAAGTTGGAACCCCAATCAACATTCTCCACCTGGTCCTTTTGCCTGTTATTTTTTTTCTTATTTTAAAGCGTTTAGAATTCGTTTTGGCACCAGCCTATCATAGAAAAATGAAGATGAGCCCTGTTTGGATAGTAATAAATTTCGAGTTAGGGGAGATGCAGGAAATTTTATGACATACATAAATAAATAAGTAACTTTAAGTAATCTTTGTCTTGCCTTCAAGGTACTAACTTTGAGTGCATTCGTTTTGATTTCGAGAGATCCATAAATCCTTTTCTGATAAGTGTGTGACAACGAAACTGTTTTCAAAGGTTTTCTCTCGGAATCAAATCGAAAAATACTCTATTTTCACTTAAATAAATAGGTATAGGCTAAGATGTCTGTATAGGCTTTCCTATCTGTATAAAAAAAATTGCAGGTTTAGTGCAGGATTTATAGCCTCAAAGAGAAGTGCAAGCCATATGGATGTTTTCCGAGGTATTCTATTGATATATTGTGCCTGGTTATTCCTGGTTATGCCTGGTTAAAGATTGTGCAGTCTTGTTGAAGAAATTGTTTCCCTGTAACTAATTATATTTTTTGTTTGGTTTGCCTAATACTTAATTTCCATGGATCCTTGGATAACTTAATTCATAACACACCTACCTATTATACCTATCGTCAGTTTCAGTAAGTTTCTCTTTCTAATGAGAAAATATACATATACTTATGAATAAACAGAACAAACCCATATACAAGAATACTTTTAAAAACAAAAATAGTAAATGTAAATACCTACCAAACATTTTCGTGTCTTTTTTGTAAATTAGTTGTTTATGTGAGACAGCAAAACATTACAAAATTATAACCTCACAAGTGATATTTGAATAAACGCTCAAAATACAGCCTAATTCAAATATCTCAATGATTTTTCTTAAATTGTATTACTTATATTAAATATCATATTCTAAGTTCATAACAAACTTATTATTCACATATGAATGCTCAACAGCTCGACCTGCTCGACTAACAACTTATTCCGTTATAAATTAACAATTCTTCAAATTACTTTTTAATTGCAAGCACCGGCAACACTGTTCGAGCAGTGTTCGGAAATACCATCGGTCTAGCAATGTGCAGTATGTCAATGTACGGTCTGCTACTTTGGCGGTATATCTTTATATCGGACTGAGAATGTGCGTTCTGTGTTGGGTGTAATATGGATATCTGCCGGTATTTTGAATTAATGGTTTAATGAAACATCAATCGGAGAATATATTAATATGAAAAATTACGTGTTTTCGCAATTCATATTCGGATTCTATACATGTAGGTGTAAATGCAAATACAGGAATGTACAATCGATATTTTCCATTCTGCTAATGTCCAGTCGGATAAAAAACTGTCTGATGAGGTGCAATATTGAGTATTGTGGTGGGGAAAAGTGCGTTATACCAAATTCATTTTCTGATCAAGACGTAATATGATAAAGTAAAATCGGACAGTTTGTTTATATGTTTTATTTCGTTCTGATAATATGTGTGTTCCCTAGTTGTTTGTGTAATCTGTAATTTTGTTGTTATTTCTATTTTCCATTAATGTATTAACCCTATATTGTGGATCTTGATTATAGTTGTGTGTTGTGTTACGTGTAATTTAATAGTAATAAAATATAGAGACATAAATTCGGAAGCCAGAAAATATGACAAGGTGTTCTTACAAAAACTGTAAAAGTGATTCACGAAAGAATAAAAAAATTTAAGTTTCGTCCGTTTCCCAAAAGGAAAAACTTGTTGAGGTGCCTCAAATGGATAGAACTGTGTGGAAATGAAAAATTAACCCCAGAGAGTGTAAATAAAAATACATATATATGCAGTAAACACTTTTGTGGAAAATTCACATATAACTCGAATCCAAACCCTTTTTCGCCAATACAGGTGGAGTCTGATGAAAATAATTTCGACCAAGACTTGACTGGTGTCCCCTATGATGATTCTGAAACAGATGCTCAAACTGATTTCAACCAAGACTTGGATAGTATCCCTCTTGATAATTCTGGAATAGATGTTCAAACTGATCCTGACCAAGACCTAACTACTATCCCCCATGATAATTCAGAATCAGATGTTGAAACTGATTTTAATGATGTAGCCACTCAAACTGATTGGAAGAAGGATTCCGTGTTTTCATATATTAACCTTAAAAGAAACAATAAATGCTTCAAATATTTAACAGGACTGCTTCCACTACAATTTGATGCCCTCTATAACTGCTTAGACCCTTCTGTGATGGATAAACTGAGTTATTGTCACGAATATGAAAATAAAAAAATTCGATACAGCACAAATAGATGCTTATCTAACCGTGATAGATTGTGTTTAACATTGATCAGACTGAGGCGTGGTTTTACTTTAGATGATATTTCCATTTTAACTGGTTTAAGTAGAAGCAATATTTCAGTGATAATTTATACCTGGATACAGTTTATTTACTATCAGATTACAAATAATAGAGAGAACATGTTTCAGGCTGGTAGAAATGTGAAAAATATACCAAACTGTTTTAAAAATTTTGAAGGAAATTCTATAACTATAGTTATTGATTGTACTGAAATAGCAATGCAAATGCCATCGGATTTCCGTCAACAAGGTAATACATTCTCAAGTTACAAACACTCAAATACAGTGAAATTTCTATTGGGGATATGCCCATCTGGAGCAATCGTATATGTCAGTGAGGGGTTTGAGGGATCGATTTCTGACAAAGAGATTTTTGAGAAGAGTGATATAAGAAATTTTGTAAGAGAAGGAGACATCGTTAAGGCAGATCGTGGTTTTCTAATACAAGATTCATGCGATGAGATGAAAATAAAATTATTTACACCACCACTATTAATGAAAAGGAAAAGATTAACAGCGGAAGAGGAGTTGTTGACAAAAAAAATTGCCAAAGCAAGAATACATGTTGAGAGAGCAATAGGTAGGATTAAATCATACAGAATATTTTCAAAAAAGTGTCCTATCCTTTTGAATCCTACCTTATCCCAGATATTCAGTGTTGTTTCATTCCTAGTTAACTTTGAAGAACGGTTAGTTAAATGAAAATGAATATTTATGCATATATCCTATATATGTTTGATTTTTCAATATTTGTCTGGTTTTTCTTGTTCCTTAATTTTAGATAATTTGTCTGGTTTTTCTTGTTCCTTAATTTTAGATAATTTATTTTGTTTGAAGTTTTGTCCAATAAATAGTTTTCTGTGAAAGTGATTATTTTATTTTTTAGTTGATAAACTACACCTGCACTTTTTATTTTCCAATTATTATCATGGAATGAAAAAAATGCATTTCCCAAGTATTTCACTGAACACATTCACGAATATCCAGTATCTATTATATCATGATTTGGACATAAAGTAAGTTCACAATAGAAGGAACAAATTTGATATAACATCAGCAAATCATTTCTGGTGGAAACACGTAGCAGGTCGATTTTGTATTTGGAAGTGCATTTTTTAATCGTACACAAAATACAGACTATCCACATTTAAAAAAAATTACATGGTGTTAATAGTCATTAGACTCGTGAAGAAGTCTTCTGCCCTTATCTTTGCATTGTTTTGTCACAATTCCACTTGAATATCACTTGATTTGTAATGGTAATACTTAACCAAATATGAAAAAATGTATTTTGACAGACAAAAGATGAATTTGTTCTATCATTTTGAACTACTCACTGTTAATCATAAAATGTCCTATATTCAAATACTTACAGGAATATGACTTTTATCAATACTTTTTACAAAGTGTTTGTTTAATCGCATGCTGTTTCATGCATAATTTTATTTGCCACATTTTAATTAATCGAGATTACCAGATTTGTTTTAAACTTTAAATTTTGTAAGTAAATTTGTTAGCTATTCATGAAATGGTGTATAGTTTTACCAACATTCGTGAATGGAATGTATTAATGTGTTACTAGAGTGTATTTTACATAATAAAATAAAAACTCCTGTGTATTGAATACATTTATTTTACGATATTTTTTCTAGTACATAATTTATGAATAAGTCCAGTCACTTCATTTTGAGGATAACTGGAGGTAAATCTCTTACAGTTCTCATCGCAAATCTTTCTGGAACATAAACGTTCTCATAAAAATCTGTAGAGTTTTTTATTATTGCACTAACAATATGTGGATAATCCTTTTTATATACTGGAATAGCCATCATATTTGCTGGATTCCAAACTACTAACATACACATATCTACTTCTAAAATGACTAGAGACATTATAATTTGGTAGAGATAAGGGTGAGTTTCCTTAATGAAAATATTATAGTCTTTTCTATCTAAAAAAAAGTTGCTTAGCTGCGACTTTGACAGGTGTGTCTGAAAGTCATAAACACTTTTAGCACCTTCCAATAGTTTTGGGCATTTTATTTCTATTATATGGTCAATAGAATTTCCATCCATCACAACTCCATCTGGGCTTGAGGCAAAATAAGGGTATTTCTTATTGAACATGAGTCCAGTTTCAGTCATTACTTGATTTTTTTCAAGAAACAACTTTGAGTACTTTCTTCTTGCAAGTTCTTCATTCTTCTTTCCATATGCCATAGCTACTGTTGTTACTGGCTTGGTAACCATCCACAGATTTTTTAATAAAAAGTTCTTTGCAGTGTCAGATTTTAACTGAGTTGCAACAACTTTCGCATTTGACGAAGTAATAAATAATGATCTACTTTGCAGCCAACCTTCTGATCCTTGTGGAGATGTTCCAGGAACCTCAAATAAAGTTTTTCCTTTGCTTCGGTTCTTCATATAACTTCCAATGTTTTGAATGAATTGATTTGTTTGAAATTGCAGAACATCAAGTTCGTTCTGCGAATATTCAAAATCATCGTATTTAATTTGAAAAATTGATTCAAACATAGAATCAATCCCCACTTTTTGCAAGTCAGTAACAAAACTGTTGATGTCAAAAACTCTCCTATATCCATTTGGTCTTGGATCAAAGTTAGCCCTGTTCAATGGTTTGAATCTCTTTATTGGGTATTCAACCGTTTTAATAGAGGACGGGTTGCGTTTTTTTGAACCTACACCCCACTGGCGTGGTTTACTAGTTGCTGATATCCTTGAATATCCATATTTCAGAGTATACTCCCAAATAAAAATTAAACATGCTGTAACATGGCTGCATTTTCCTAACGCCGACTGCTTGCACTCGCAAACACCTTTAATAACGGCTCCAGACGTTCTATTCAAAATGACTTTCACATTGTACTGTAAAGTCTTTTGGAAAGATGAAAGACATTTGCACTTGCAGAAATAAAAGTTATTCTGTTGACCATCTTCAATATTACTGACATACTGACTGCCCCTTCAAAACGGTTTAACAGTTGTGACTGTTTGATCTTCTGCTATTAAAGTGGTCTCTGGGTCCTCATCTCCAACGTCAGCACCAACTATATAGGTATAAATGTGGCCCTTATTGAAAAATTGAAGAATGTCACAACTTGGAAACATTCCCCAATTGACGTTATCAAAAATAGCTTGCTCAGAGCTGGTGATAGGTCCTTGATGGATGTTACGTTTAGCATCGTACCATTTCCCTCCATCAATCCCAATGAATATTATACCCTCGTTCCCTGCGTCAATGCAATTTTCTATCCTAAACACAAAGAGTACATACTGAGTTATCAAATAAACATGGTTAAATGAATATTAGGCTGCAAAATGAAGTCAATCAAATATCAAGTATTTAGTTATACTCCTCACTTATATAATTCCTGAGATTTCTTATTTTTGAGTTTTTAAACAGTAAATTGTGAGTTCATTGAAATATAATGCTCTACCTTTTAATAAGTTCTGCTTTGGATCCAGTTTTTTTCAATCCTCTGCATTCTAACCAGCGTTGTAATTTCAAGACAGGGTGATTCTCTAATGGAATATGATCCGATAATATGGCACCAGGAACATCCTCTGGACGCAAAGTGGTCATGTTGATATGCTATGAAACTAGAAAAACATAGTTCAAAGTTATATAAAAATTACATACAATGTGTACAATCCTCACCTCAAAAAAAAAACACTGGTATTCCTACTATATAGTCTATAAACACAAAATCACAATATGGTATACTTTGTTAACAAAACCAAAAACCAAATAGAAACAACTTGAAATTTTCAAATCTCTTTAAACAACTCACGCATTGGTGCCATTAACATAATTGACATGAAATCAGGGGCACCAACACAACTTTCAGCCAATCAGCGATGATCTTTACAAATATTGATTTTTTGATCAAATTACCTGATTTGCAGAGCCGAATCCTAGTTTACGGATATTTATAAATAACGCGAACCTGATCGTGACAAATTTGTTCTGAAATTTCCCTTCCCCAGTGGTAGAAATTTTCAAAATTTTTTGGGTTGGCAACTTGACCCGAAGTCCTCTATTGTGGAACATACAGAGATGTTACGTCACATGTCAATTGTCACATTGCTCATGGCTTGATTGCTTCCCGCTTCCCGTAATTTTAAAGAAATTATGATAACATATAAAATGGCTGGTTGTGGTTAGCGTGGTTAGTGGTTTGGACAGTTTGTTATAATTAATGAATTTTATATATTCGATTGCGTTACTTATATTGGAAAGCTTCATAACCATTTTCCCCAGGAAACAATAAAACACGGCTTATACATTCTTGTGGCTGCAATGAAAGTATATATTCATAATAATTATAATAGTTGAAACAGAAAATGTGGAGAATTCTCAAATAAAGCAGTACAGCCCAGCACATAACCAAGATAGTTTCTGTGAAATGAAACAAAACTCATCCTCGTAGAGTATTAAAAGAAGTTCATAAAGAATTTGTACCGTCACCACAGAACTCGTACTTATATATAAGATATAAGTACTGTGGCCGTCACATGTCTGCATCAGTGTATGGAGCATTGTATGTCGTGACCGGGCTTCCGTAGAATCTAGAAGGCCGTGCCGTGGCACGACCTAGGGTCACTGAATCTAGAATAAGGCCGTGCCGTCCTTACGGGTATGGCCAATGGGCGTGGTCTAGTACTTGAAATAGATCCAGTGTTCAAATAACCCACAAAACTTGCTCTCTAATTGGTGATTTTGTGGGTTATTGGAATACTGGAACTATTTCAAGTATTGGACCACGCCCATTGGCCATTACACAAAGTGTCACTGAATCTAGAAGGCCGTGCCGTCCTTACGGGTATGGCCAATGGGCGTGGTCCAATACTTGAAATAGTTCCAGTATTCAAATAACCCACAAAATCACCAATTAGAGAGCAACTTTTGTGGGTTATTTGAACACTGGATCCAAGATACATAGAAACCCTGGTGTGATCTCTTATAGCTGTGAAACCGACATACAAAAGAGTTAAGGTACGGCCTACTTGATTCGTGATATTTTTACTGCGTTGATACCGTTTCACCTCTTTAGCACACAGATGGCGGCAAAATTACAGATTCATGATGACGCTTGGACAAGTGTCATGTTATGTAATTTTCAACATTGAATTTTATTTGTTGTGATATTCATTAACCATAATTTGTAAACATTCAAATTTCAATCAAATAATTATGACTCAGTACTTCGGAATGTTGGAAACTCCGCCATTTTCGACTTATACGCCATCCATCGACGAATGAAGCCAACGGTATCAGTGCAATTACAGTCTCAACAACTTTGTTGAAACAAAAGCGAATCAGTGATAACACCATGGTTTCTATACATCTTGACTGGATCTATTTCACGTACTAGGGAATCTCGAAAGCCGTGCCGTCCTTACGGGTATGGCCAATGGGCGTGGTCCAATACTTGAAATAGTTCCAGTATTCAAATAACCCACAAAATCACCAATTAGAGAGCAAGTTTTGTGGGTTATTTGTACACTGGATCTATTTCAAGTACTAGACCACGCTCATTGGCCATACCCGTAAGGACGGCACGACCTTCTAGATTCAGTGACCCTAAATTTCACAGCCTTTAAGAGACCTCTAACGGTGAAAGTTTGAACTGTGTGAAGTAATGAACGATGCATTTGTCCATTAGAGTCGCTAGGAGTACGTTTTCCTTAGATTATAGACTATTAGGTCATTGACGTTTTCAAATGGGATGAAAAAAGTATCATTTTCAATTACGAATTAGACAAAAGGAAACAAAAATTATCAATTTCTGAGTATGTCTCTTGGCTTTGCGGATGTTAACGTTTGTGTGCAAATAATAATGAACATGATTTGGGTGGTATGTGAAGTGTGAACCCCGAGTTACTAGGAGCTTCTCAGTCGGAACTGGTAAATGGTGCAGATGACAAACCCAAAAATAAGAAAGAAGAAGTGACCACTTCCACTATCACTTAACCACAGAAAACAACTTAACCACACTTAATACTACTAATCTACAAGTAACAAGTTTAACAAACTTTTTTTCTCTCGTGGTTCAAAGTTCAGACTCAAACATCAAAGTATAAAACAAACCACGTTGGTTGGCAGATAAAGTTTAATCTCCTTGGGACGCCTTGGGTGGTTGGTGGTTTCTACTTTCAACGTTTCATCAATAGTCGAACGTAAAACCTAATATCAGTGATTTCTTACAAAATGAGCCTGTTACCAAAATCTAGGGAGGAATTCAGTCAAAAGGAGTATTGGGATACTTTCTTTCGTAAAAGAGGTGCCAAAGCCTTTGAATGGTAATTTGTAACATTTTTTATTTTAGGTTTGAGAGCTTGAAATTTGTTTGCTATGATGTTATGGTTTTTCTTTTGGGAATTTTTTACTTCCCACAAATCTGAAAGAAGTAATTATCAATGAAACCTATACAAGCATAGAAGTATAAAAGTGTTTATTTATTTACGTGCAAACCCAATTAGGAATACATAAGAATTTATAAATATAAATACAGTGCCAAAAGCACTGATTATTATTGGTGGAAGATCATGTTTTCCGACGCAATGAAAATTTTACTGGTTAAATGTGAGGTTAATTCAAGGTGAATACACTTCTTTGTGAAACACACAAAAAGACATATATCTCTTGGATGTTTTAGCATGTTGTAAAATTTACCCATAGTTAAAGTGCATTTAGTCAATATCATTTTAAAATTGTGCTTAAATATATGTTGAAAGCGAAATTTGAATCGGTTATATCAAATGGAACCGTTTATACAACAATGTTAAGTTTATGCTAAAAACCTTTGATGTTACTATTATGTTTATGATAGTCAGTGAAAATGACATAATAAAAAATATAACATATCAGTTATAAAATTGTAACTTGAGATTACATTTTTACGAAACTCCCAGGTTTTCGGAGAAAACCCCTCAAAAGCAGAGCTTGTGCGAGCAAGGGAGATCCGGGACCTACAGTTTAAATAAAAGTGGAATCCGAACCACTTCAGCTCAGTGACACACGACCGGGGATCGAACCCGGACCGTCTGGGTGGAAGCCAAATGCTCTAACACCTCGACCACTTCGCTGTTAAACCCTAAAAACTAAACGAAATCTATAACAAGGTAAACATCGGAAAATAAAATGCTTCTTCCTATTCCGAAATCCACCTTGGCAAAAGACTCTGATCTATGAAAACAAAAAAAAATATTCAATCATGTACCCTCCGAAATTAGAAATGAGAAAGTATATTACAAATTCAGAAAAATAATGAAAGAAGCTCTACTCTAAAAAGCATATTATAATCTTGAGGAATTTTACAGTTGAACTCTGCTATGATTTTATTTTACATGTGATTTTAATCTTTAAGCGTATTATTTTATATTTTATCTGTTTTTTGTCAACTTTTCTATTAGTTTAACACACCCACTGATTTTGATATATATATATATATATATATATATATATATATATATATATATATATATATATATATATATATAATATATTAAGAATAAAGGATATATAAAATCATGTGTATAACATGAGAGTCAAAGAGATAATGGCAAACACAAGCTTTTTGTAGTGATATTATGTACATAAGTCTAGGCTCTCAGAAAGTTGGCTTTTTGGAGGTATTCCGATATACTGTAGAAAACAATTTTCAAGTAGAAATCTTTTGATTGTTGTTTTAAATTTTTTGAATTCTAGCAGCTTTACTGATCTATCGAAAGTATTGTTTAAACTGAGATTGAAGGAGTTTTGGTCACTTACAACTAATCTGTCTCGTTGACGAATATATTATTATGTATTTCCAGCAGAATTGTGAATATACAGGCAGTTTTTTCAGCTGACCCCACTATTACTATCTCGGAATCGGAGAGACCCACAAGGTCGGTTAAATTGGACAAAAGTTTCCTATTTTGGGGAGCAGATCCTAAATATTCGCCAAAAACTAAAATAGTCAAATTTCGTTTTTTGTCTCTACCGCCTCCATTTTCAATGATATAAGAAAAAGTCAGGTGAATTTTCAATAATGTTTCATATTTGTTATAATTTGATATTAACGAATTATCAATGCGACATTTTGCTCAACTTATTTTTTTTTAAATACAATGCAAAGCTCGAATGCGAGAACCCTGTAGACCATTATTCATCAGCAGTGGAATTCTAACTCTCACCTGCATTTTTATTTTAGAATCTGTAATAATAATAATATACTTTATTGTCCAAAGAGTTAATCTTGTTGACAAAGTGAGATAAGTCTAAATCTAAATAAATGTATAAAGAACACGAAAAACATGAAGTCATTAATAAACAGAGCACAAACCATATAAAAATTATAAAATCACATTTATATATTAAAATCTATCTCAATCAATCCATCAAAATTTGTGACTAGAATTTATTATTAAAAGACGTCTTCATAAAACTCTTGCAAACTATAATAGGGTCTATCACTTAAAAGGTCTCTAGTAGCCTTCCTGAAATGAGTGGCATCATTTATATTCCTCACATGGTTTGGTAGGTGATTAAACATCTTAACACCGTTGTAAACAATACAATCTTTAATAAGAGTTGAAGCAGGTATAGGGAGTTTGAGATCAGCGGATGTCTAATAAATAATAATAATAAAAACATAATACAGTTGATTCCCAAAACCCTAAAAACCAAACGAAATCTATAACAAGGTAAACATCGGAAAATAAAATGCTTCTTCCTATTCCGAAATCCACCTTGGCAAAAGACTCTGATCTATGAAAACAAAAAAAAAACAATCATGTACCCTCCGAAATTAGAAATGAGAAAGTATATTACAAATTCAGAAAAATAATGAAAGAAGCTCTACTCTAAAAAGCATATTATAATCTTGAGGAATTTTACAGTTGAACTCTGCTATGATTTTATTTTACATGTGATTTTAATCTTTATTTTATATTTTATCTGTTTTTTGTCAACTTTTCTATTAGTTTAACACACCCACTGATTTTACATCGGATATGTGTTGATTTTTTAACGATAGTATGTGATTGTTTTTTACTTATTTAATTCTTAAGCATGCTTTGTCAATAAGAAGTTGATTTCTTGGACAATAAAGTTTCGACATATTGGCAGAGTTTATTGAATATTCGTCATAGGCTCGTTTTTTTTGTTCTAATAGTTTAAAATGATGAGTTTTCTTGAATTTTTTATAAAATTCAATGTCTTTATTGCATCCAGGCACCTCTGATATAATTATGACAGCTTCCAGGTTACTTCTCATTGTTTTGAGTTCATCATTGTACCAGGTTATTTTGATTCTATGGTCGCTTTTCTTTTTTTTTTCTTAGCAGGAAATGATTGCCTCAGAATCTCTTGTAGAGTACTGATGAAATAATTACATGTATTATTTGAAATTCTCGAATCCTTTTTTTGTATAGCAAATTCTAGATATATCATCAATTTCCTGATCTACAGGTTTTCTGGTAGATAAGGATAAAAATTGTCTCTTATGGTCGGACAGGCATGGATCTAAGATTCCTGCTTTGCTGGTGTGTATATTCGGATTTGAAATTATGTTGTCAATAAATAACGCTGAGACTCTTGTGTAATCTGATATCATTATTTCTAATCCAAAAGATTGAAGCATGCATTTCAGATTGAACAGGGAGAATGAGTTTGAAATACAATTTATTTTAAAATCCCCAACCAAGACAATTTTTTTATTTAGTTTGAGATTGTTAATGAATAGGTTACATGGCCCGTAAATTGTTATTATTAAGATACTCGAGGATTGCAGGAGAATGCCACAGAATTCAGATTGTATTTCTTCACTGAAGGTGTCCAAGTTCAAGTTTGTTCCTTGTTGATGTTGTTTCGAACAAAAAGATAAATAATTTCTTATATTTATATTTTATAGTGGACAAATTAATAGTTCGAAAATTCGAACAAGTTCGAATGTTTTGCCGGAGAATACAAATAAATGATAAGAATAAAATCGACAAAGTCGATATGAGGCAAAAATCTGACAGAAAACAACTATTTCCCTGGCTAATGCCACGACGGATATTGAACTACATCTGACAGATATTTGTGCAACGTTCTTCAAAGAAGACTCAGTTGCAAGTGCTTATTGTAGACAAACAAAAGATTATCCTTAAATTGGCTGGGGATGACCACCTGCAGACATGTTTCGAGGTTGTTGCCTCTCATCAGTGCAAGGGTAGGTCCGACAACTTTGAGTTGTCTTATTGTTTATCTAATAATTCCCTACGGATGAAGCAGCGACTTACAGTAAGTCAGTCGCTGCGCCATCCGCCAGGAAAATCAATAAGCACTCCTCGAGACAGCAAAAGACTCCAGGTAGAGTAAATGCGAAAATTCGAACAAGTTCGAATGTTTTGCCGTAGAGTACAAATAAATGATAAGAATAAAATCGACTAAGTCGAATTACCCTTCTCTCCAAATATTTCCACAAAGTAGAAAATATGAGAAAAAAAACTGACAGAAAACAACTACTTCCCTGTATAATGCCACGACGGATATTGAACTCGTCTGACAGATATTTTGTGCAACGTTCTTCAAAGAAGACTCAGTTGCAAAAACAAACAAAAGATTATCCTTAATTTGGCTGGGGATGACCACCTGCAGACATGTTTCGAGGTTGTTGCCTCTCAACAGTGCAAGGGTAGGTCCTAGGTCCGACAACTTTGAGTTGTCATGTCTCTGCCAAATGAATTACAACCTATTGTTTATCTAATAATTCCCTACGGATGAAGCAGCGATTTACAGTAAGTCAGTCGTTGCGCCATCCGCCAGGAAAATCAATAAGCACTCCTCGAGACAGCAAAAGACTCCAGGTAGAGTAAATGCGAAAATTCGAACAAGTTTGTGGAAATATTTGGAGAGAAGGGTACTTCGACTTTGTCGATTTTATTCTTATCATTTATTTGTACTCTCCGGCAAAACATTCGAACTTGTTCGAATTTTCGCATTTACTCTCGATTTTATTCTTATCATAAATTATTAGTTGTTTGCTAGTGATCGACAGACAAATAATATCAAAATCAGAATTGTCAGTGAAAGTACATAATTCATTTACCTTGTTTGCTAAACATTAAATATTTACATCAAATATCTTGATATCTTTTCCTGAAGTTTTTATTTTTGGACCGTTTTTGTCATCACTCACTAGTTTTGACTGTCATGGTTGATTGGGTTGGTTCATAGGTTTGATTTCTTCCTGTTATAGAAACTGGGCCTGCATAATCAAGTCCAACACAAGAAAACGCTTTGAGTTGGGAATGGGAAGATCACCCATTGTAGGTTGATAAAATTTAGTGAACAAACGCCAACAGTTTTTATGATTTGTGATTATTTTATTATGACTCGTTTGTGGGACATGATCCAAAATATTTCATTTATTAAGACGAATAGGGTTTGTCTTCCTGGATGAAAATATATTTTATGGAAATTGGAAATGATCAATTCAGTTAGTCGAGAATTTCTAGGAATATGGAAGGAATTTTTTGTTGTAGAATGAGGAGGAAATTCGAATACCTACGTCCACCAACTCGTAAAACATTACCTTCATCCAGGAAAGAATTGTCTTTGTGAAGGTTTTGATGCATTTCTTTCATTTTTCAAATTTTGAATATTGATAGGGAAATGTAAAATCTGAGTGCATTTCATAGCTAAAATAAAGGCGTTTTGAAGCTCTGAAAGCGACAATGCTTCTCCTGTTCTCAGGATTACGGCAGTTATACGAAAACCGAAGAATGAATGCCAAAAATCTTTTGATTTTCGACAAGGAAAATGTATTCAATACATAACTAATATCTTCTACCGGGAAAATGGAATGCGTTATACTAATTTCTTCCGAGAGTACGTCAGGTGATGAACTTTCTTTAATTTTAAATAGTTGTTTCTGGAACTCTTTTATTGAAACGAAAGAAAGAGTTTTTCTTACGTTTCAACAAAAGAGGTCCAAAAAACCACATACATAACTGATTAATTCTGAAGGGAGTAACCCATGTGATGCACAATCGGCTGGATTGTCTTTGGACGATACGTGACGCCATCCAGAAGGGGGAATTCTTTTTTGAATTAATGTTACGCTATTACTAACGAAAGTTTATCACTTGTGTAGTAAAGACTGAATCCAACTCGATGTTATTGAACTATCTGTATAAGCGTATGTTTGAAGGATGTTTATTTTATCTTTGAATGTTTTCATAACAGTTGAAAGCAACTTTGCAAGAAGAACTGCAACACATAGTTCAAAGCAGCAATCAAAGTGACTGGAGTTAAAAAACCAAATGCATCAAAAACGCGGGCGATATCAGATAATATTTGACCTTTTCTGCAACTACTAACTGATAAATCAGTATTATATCTGAACTTGGCTCCAACTGTAAGCCCATAATCTCAATAACAGATGATACTTTTATATCAAAAGAATTTGATTTGTTATAGAGATGATATTTTGGCATATCGCTAGAAATGCTTGATTATTGCTTGACCACTTGTGTAATTAAAAATTTCCTGTCTTACAAATTTGAATTAATTGATCTCGAATCAATTTTGCATTGTCTAATGACGAGCACCCTGTACTACTCAATATATACATTTTTCTCTAAGACACTAGCTGCCAATGGAAAATATTCTCTTTCATCATGAGCTAATTGCAGGATTGTTTTATTGGCTAAATATGGACTACAAGAAAGACCAAAGGTTACAGTTTTTAAGCGAAAGTCTTTTACACTTTTATTACTGGAGATTTTGGAGAATCTTCATAACATTTTCTTATAATCCTGGTGTTTAGGATGAACTAAAATTTGCAAGAATATCTTTATATCTGCAGTAAAAATTGTAAATTCGAAAATACAATAAAACCAAGAAAATATTTTTTACCCACTAATAGTGTTTCATTTAGGACCAGTCTTTTCAGTTCCAGTTAAACTCCAGATCAATTAAGTAATGGTTAGAATGTGATCCTTCAAATGTCATTTGAAGAATGTCATTCACCATCTAAACTATTAGTTATCTGGAGTTCAACTGGAACTGAAAAGACTGGCCCTTAGTGAAATGCCTAGAGCGGATTTTGCGGAAGCGTCGAAACCAACGCAAGGTTTAGTTATGGTACTGTTTTTCAATAGACAGTGGTGTGGAAGATAAGAAGACATGTTGGGTGTCATAACAATTATCTACTTCTTCCATGTACCCACAATCTAAATATTCTTGTAAAAACCGAAATACAATTTAGGTAATGTCGGTAAGCGACGTTGAGCGAGCGTGCGAGTATCATTCATATTGAAAATTGGTTCCGAAATCTTGAATGTAAGATTGACAAAATAACGATCTGTTGCATTTCTAGTATGTGTACTGGAATATATTTCATCACACAAGGTATCTTCATGCTATATTGCATTTATTTTTATAATTTCTCAATTTCCTAGAATAGATTTAGGAAATTGTCTATAGCGAAAGTGTCAGTTCGTTACTTAAAAAGATGAACTGTGAAAACAAATGCTTATAGTTTATTGAACGCCACCTTGCTCATAAGTATACTGGGTGTCCCAAAATTCAACGTCATCCTTTGCAGGGCTGATAGTCCAGCTCATGACTGACCAGAATATCAAAATATGACCCTAGTAAAATATTGATAGTTTTGGAGATATTGGCACTTTTATGAATTTTGTGAAAATCGAAACCTTTGAGCAGTATTTCGAGTGCCGCAAGTACAAAACTACAGTTTAAGATTCTAATTTTTGTTATGCAACTTTTAATAACCCTTCTATTGATTAAAACCCAAAATAAAAATATTGGAAAAAAACAGTTTTGCCCGATTCACGAGTTAATTTATTTTATTAGCTTACTTAGACTCTTCACACTGTAAAAAATTGCTCATTCGGTGTAGTTTTTGACATGATACAACATTCACTATCTTCCACTTGAGGAAAAAAGATATTCCTAGTTTACTGCAATAGGAGCTCATTGTGAAATTATTTCAATAATTAGGAATTTGAATGAAAACACTTGGTAAGTTGAAGTGACAGGTATTTCTTGACAACTAAACAAAAGACAAAGAAAAATTAGAGAATGTGTACAAACTGCCTGCCACCAAAAAACAGTTTTGCCCGATTCACGAGTTAATTTATTTTATTAGCTTACTTAGACTCTTCACACTGTAAAAAATTGCTCATTCGGTGTAGTTTTTGACATGATACAACATTCACTATCTTCCACTTGAGGAAAAAAGATATTCCTAGTTTACTGCAATAGGAGCTCATTGTGAAATTATTTCAATAATTAGGAATTTGAATGAAAACACTTGGTAAGTTGAAGTGACAGGTATTTCTTGACAACTAAACAAAAGACAAAGAAAAATTAGAGAATGTGTACAAACTGCCTGCCACCAAGTCGAATGCAAGCGTGTCATCTTTTTAAAAATGACTTTTTTATTTACTTATGGACCGGCATCTGGAACGGTACAATGATTGGCCCTTCTGGAATACCTGACATTTTACACGAAGAAATTTATCGCGATTTTTTAGAAAACGAACTGCCTACTCTTTTGGAAGATGTATCTTTGGCCATACGCAGGGCAATGTGGTTCCAAAATGACGACTGTCCAGCTCATTACGCACGACCAGTGAGAAATTATTTGGATCAAACTTATCTACAGAGATGGATCGGCCGTCTTGGTCCCATTTTGTGGCCTTCCTAGTCTCCAGATTTAAACCCGTGAGATGCACACCCAGTGAATAATGAACATGAATTGAGACGTCGCATTTATGAAGCAGCTGTCCAAATAAGTGCCGAAGGAAGTTCACGACGAATAAAAAGATCGTTTTTGAAAAAGTGACACGCTTTCATTCGATCTGGTGGCAGACAGTTTGTAGACATTCTCTAATTTTTCTTTGTCTTTTGTTTTGTTGTCAATAAATACCTGTCACTTCAATTTACTAAGTGTTTTCATTCGAATTCCTAATTATTGAAATAATTTTACAACGAGCTCCTATTGCAGTAAACTACGAATATATTTTTTCATCAAGTGGAAGATAGTGAATGTTGTATCATGACAAAAACTACACCGACTGAGCAATTTTTTGAATAACTTGCCAGGTTCGCGTAGTGATTTTGTTTATAGTATAAAGAGTCTAAGTAAGCTAATAAAATAGATTAACTCGTGAATCGGGCAAATATGTTTTTTTTTCTCCAAAGGATTTGCACTAATATTTTTATTTTGGATTTTAGTCAATGGGAGGGTTATTAAAGGTTGCATAATAAAAATTATAACCTTAAACTATTAAGTTTTATACCTGTGGCACTCGAAATACTGATCAAAGGTTTCGATTTTCACGAAATTCATAAAACTGCCAATATCTCCAAAACTATCAATATTTATCAGCCCTCCAAAGGATGACATTGAGTTTTGGGACACCCTGTATATCCAAAAATTGCCAAGAAGCATATCCATAGATGTTGATTTGTGGAAATTTTTATCGGCTAGTTTGAGATTTCTATTGTGTGACTAATTTGAAACATCAAGGGATGTACTTGGCATGTTAGGGCATAACTTAGGAAGAATTATAGCATCTGTTAGTTTTAGTTCTGGATTATTCTTGCCAACAGGTTTTAATGAGGAAGTTACTCTGCCACTAGAAATTGTTTCATTCATTGACCCCAAACTTGGATATACTCAGAATTTACTTGTATAGTCGAATGACCTCCACAAAAACGGCAAGATGAAGTCGACTGACTTTTTGTTAAATGCTGAGTACTCAAGCAATAATTATAAAATAGCTATTTATGATACAAGTTCGTAAAGTAGGACTTTTTTGTATGAGCGTGAAGGCGCCTCATTCAACAAACACGAGTACAAAGAAGCCCTTTACGAAAGCGTTTCATACAAAGTTTTTTCTTCGACAGTTATTATATTGCTAAATTGTAGCAATTATATCATTAATTTGAATGTATGATATGAATTGTCGTCGTATTATCAAATAAAGACTTCCGAGTTATATTTGACGCAAAATACTGTAAAAAATTACTTTACACACAGTTGATGATTTTACGCACATGTGATTTTTATACGCACTTGTGCGAAAAAGTATTACTTTACGCACTGTCAGCAGTGCGTAAAAGCTTAGTTTACGCACTGTCGTAGAAAATAATGTTTTTGCTTGACAAAACTTAATATTTTTCTTGTCGATGTTTATTCGGAACATCGGTATTTTAAATGATTTCGTTTACAAAATATACAAGATGGATGGATGTTTATTTTTTCCTGGAAGTAATGAATTTTGCGGCATAGAAAATTCAACTGCATCCAATGCCTTACATTGATCTATAACGAATTTTGTTAAGGATTCAAATGTTGGTGTAGCATCATTAACGATAGGATTTCCTAATTCGAAACGAATAACAGTTTCTTGATCGGAAAAATTAGTAATACAACAGAAAATACCGCTTTGTTACCAAAAATCCCATATTTTGCAAGACAGTGAAGGAATCTAAATGTAATGGTAGTGTGCGTATATTTTTTGATTTCGTGATAACCAAATTGTGACCGATTTCTTGTAAATGAGCAAAAGCAATTAATGTTTTATTGTCGTAGCGCTGTGATAGCGCATCGTAAGCGATTTAATAATTCGCACAAGACATGGGTGTTGTTTGAACCAACTCTTGAGAGATTAACCTCTTGAGAGATTAAAGTCGGATCCCCGAAATTAAAGTCGGGGGTCCGAGATTAAAGTCGGACCCCCGAGATTAAAGTCGGGGGCCCGAGATTAAAGTCGGACCCCCGAGATTAAAGTCGGTGGTCCGAGATTAAAGTCGGAGGTCCGAGAAGGATTTCAGTCGAAAAGCGAATCAAACCATCTGTTCATGATAGTAGTGATGGTCGAACGTTCGCTTGTCAAACCATAAGGGCATCACACGTTGAAAGTTAAGGGCCTGGTCTCTCCTAGCTCACAGAAGTTTCCCGGAGACTAATGAGGGTTGCTCGTAAGAATGCAGCCGGTTAACGGAAATAACAAATTTCGAACAAACAACAAGTATCATATTATGTTTATATAAAGAATCAGGACACGGATTTTATTGTTCTCATTCTAAATCACCCTGTATATATTTGGCTCCGGATCTCAGTCTGGAAGATAATAGTTACATTGATGTGTTCAGATAGTTTGTTGGGACTAATATTTTCTGATCGGTGCGACGTTTCGAATTTTAATAATTTCATCTTCAGGGCCATTCAATAATGAGTTTACATGTGGTGAAATGGTTCAGAAATGAAGCAAATAATGAATGTTCCATGTATTGAAACACTATAGAAGTAAACTTTTGAAAACTACCTACTTTCCCGGCAAAAGCCACGCTGGACTTTCAACATGAAAACCTTCCAAGAGGTTAACTTGAACGATGGAAAATAGCGACTGATACGAGGATGTATTGATATCTAGTTAGCCTAGACCAGTTCCCTGCATAAACAAAATATTGCGTTACCATAGCAACGAACAATAACTTATTATAAGTGTCAGTGTAAAGTTTGACGTCAAAAAAGTTAACCAGAGTTATGCAATAATTTAAAAGAAAAAATATGTCCTCCGTAATTTTGAAAATAGAAAAATTAGAGTATCGAGCCATCATCAAGTACCTGTATTTGAAAGGGTTAAGAGGTAAGCAGATTCACGGAGATATGCTTAATACCCGGTGATCAATGTCCTTCGTATGCGACAGTGAGAAATTGGACTGCAAACTTCCAAAGAGGAAAATTTGCCATTGAAGATGATGACCGATCGGGAAGGCCAGTTTCTGTGTCAGTCCCCGAAAATATCGATGCAGTTCATGACATGATTTTAACAGACCTTCGAATTGGGCTAAAACGGATATCTGAAGCAATGAATATTTCATACGAACGCGTTCATCATATAGTTCACCTCAATTTGGACATGAGAAAAATTGCTGCAAAATGGATCCCCAAATGTTTGAATGTTGACCAAAAGCGTGCAAGGGTAGTAGCATCGCGTTCGATCTGTGCTCGATTTGAAAACGATGTAGACTTCTTAAACCGAATTGTTACTATGGATAAGACTTACTATCCGACATTACTGACCACTCTACGGGAAAAAATTAAAGAGAAAAGACGCGGAAAGCTATCCAAAGATATTTTGTTTTTGCAGGACAACGCCCCTGCACACAAATCTCATGTTGCCATGCAAAAAAATCGTGATTTAGGGTTTGAATACTAGAACACCCCCCTTATTCACCAGATTTGGCTCTGTCCGACTGTCATCTCTTTCCTCAACTGAAAAAAAGTTTAAAAGGTCGTAAATTTTCTTCCAACGAGGAGGTAATAAAAGCTGTGGAGGTCTGGTTTGCAGAGCAAGAAGAAAACATTTTTTTGAAAAGTCTAGAGACTTTGCAGGTTCGCTGTAATAAATATATCCAATTAAGAGGAGAATATGTTGAGTAATAAAATATTTTGACATTGAAATTTTGTTTGGTTCTATAGTAGGCTGAGAATTTTTCAATATATCCTCGTATATGTCTTTCAGTCGCAGATGATTTTATGAACATCCTGTTTATTTTTTCAATGAAATCAAGATACCTTATCCTTTCAACCAATAGTGAACGAGTAATAACTTTGCATTTTGTGTCTATAGCTTTATGAAGAGATTCCTTGGTAAAAATTCTAGACCCCCGAGATCAAAGTCGGGGGTCCGAGAATAAAGTCGGGGGTCCGAGATTGAAGTCGGGGGTCCGAGATTAAAGTCGGCGGTCCGAGAATAAAGTCGGGGGTCCGAGAATAAAGTCGGGGGTCCGAGAATAAAGTCGGGGGTCCGAGAATAAAGTCGGGGGTCCGAGATTAAAGTCGGACCCCCGATATTAAAGTCGGGGGTCCGAGATTAAAGTCGGGATTCCAAAAAAAATTAATCGTGGCCCTTCTACGCCTTCGTACCAACTTGAGCCTGAACTGTACTGCAAATTATAAGCGGCTAACGGTTGAATAGATTTTTAGAAGTCACTCTGACAAGATTCCAAAACTTCATGACGACGACTGTCACTTTGTTTACATCAGTAAACAAAACTCCTCGCTGAATTCATAAAATGTAGAGTTCATTGGAGTAGACTGAACAAATTGTGTTTGAAGAAATTATCATAATATTGTTTTCGTTCAGTTTGACTTTAATATCAGTGAGTAATATTTTGGCTGAGGTTCCCAATAGATGTCTATTCGGTAAAGTTAGTAAAAAGATGAATTTTTAGATTGAGACCTGCCACTGCCACTGCGGTTGCAGTGCCGTGCGAAATTGAAGGTGCGCTTGAACGTGTATGTCATAGATTCGCAGCAGCTGCTGTAGTCGTTGTCGCTGCCACCCGAATTTGGCCAACTTTCAACTCTGGCAGGAACGGCAGCGGACGAATGACAAAATACAATAATCTTGAAGTTGTCATTTCAATTCTGAGCTTTCGTCATTTATACAATTTGGAAGATGAGAGTTATAAAAATTTATTAATGAAAGAAAATAGCTGGGAAGAAATTTCCATTGTAAGTTTTACGCCGTAGAGGAAAAAAGTATAAATACACCCAACAATGCCTCTACTGCTACGGCAGATGCAATCGCTACAGCAGCGGCTGCATCTCAAACTATAAATCCGACTTGAATTCGACTCAAAAAGTAAGAGATTTTCTAGAGCATTGTTAGCGAACAAAATACATTTTGTAGGTCCCATATATTAACCCAAATCATTGTTATTAACGATAAATATACATTTCTTTATGAAATGGTGTTTGTTGAAGATTTTCACAAATAGATTGGATGTAGTTGTTGAGCGTTGATGTTAATTTGTGTTGCGGAAGAAAAATATTAGATTTAATCCTTATATTATAAATGTGTTGGGATAACATATGAGTAACGTTTTGATTTATTTGATATGGAGCTTAATTCAATTTTTTGTACCACCTACTTCAAGGCTAAGTATTAGTCAAGTTTTCCCATAAATTGAAATAAGCCCTACATGCTTATTTGTTAATAATATGTTAGTGGTGAATTGTGACAATTTTCTTATTAAATAAACTGTTTGGCTTAACTTTGTTGGAAAGTATATTGATATCATACTTCCAACAAATTTTTGTATCTAAATACAAATATATTATACATTCATGTTATTTTTGGGAACTTCAGAATAGATTTAACAGTTGCAATCAATCAATCAATCACTTTATTATCCTTTCGACATATACATGTATAGGAATTGTCAAAATAATTTACAAAACAGGTAGGTAAAATACAATAAAATATTCATACAATACAATTTAAAAATGCGATTTCATATCACAAAACTCACAGAGATTATAAAAAGATATTAATTCCTTTGGAAGATTGTTAAAACAATTTGGTCCAATAAAATTAAATAAAATATGCATACAATACAATTAAAAATGCGATTTTATATTACAAAACTCACTGATATTATAAAAATATTTGTCAACTAAAAACAATTTGAGTCTCTTTTTAAAAAGGAAGAGTGAATCACAAGATTTTATTTCCTTTGGAAGATTGTTAAAAAATTTTGGTCCAATAAAATTAGGTGCTATGAAGAAATGTTCAATTTTGTTTTATCTACATGGATGACTTTTTTTGTCTCGTATTATGTTCGTGAATATCCATATTCAAAAAGAATTCACTTTTGTTTTGGAAAACATATAGGCGTAATTCAATATATATTCGGGACTGTCAAAATATGAAATGACTTGAAAACATTTTTACAAGTACCCATACGTGGTATTCGGAAAATACACATCAAAATTTGTTTCTGAACTATGAAAACATCATGAGCAAGTGTGGAATTGACCCAGAAGCAAATACCATATTTTAGTCTAGATTCAATTTGAGCATAGTATACATTCAGAAGCTCATGCTTCTCCAAAACAGTACGTAGATTGAAAAACATATATTTCAGTGAACGCAATCTTGAAATCAATTGCTGGCACTGAGGTTTCCAATTCAAAAATTCATCCAGATAAATTCCTAAAATTTTCACTGGTTCGTGTGAATTTAAGAGAAATGTGTTCTCTATTGGAAACTGCAAATTCTCCACAACTCTGTCGATTCCGAATCCTGATCATTTTCGTTTTATCTGCATTGAAAAAGAGCATAACTTATTTGGTGTAATCATCGTCCATAGATATTATCTATGGACGATGGTGTAATCATAGAAGGTAGTTTTATACAAAAATGTTCTTATTACTTTATCAAAACTTGTACAGGATTATATTGAAAATGTAATTATTTTAGATTGCTGGAAGTAAAAAATTCCCAAAGAAACCAGTTGTATGCTCAAAAGATCACCAATAATAAAAATTTGTCATATTCTTAGGTATGGTGAATATTCCGAGTTATCAGAAAACCTACATAAATATATCAAAAAACAAGATGAAGTTCTCATTATTGGTTGCGGAAATTCAAGCTTGGGCCGAGATTTATTCGATATCGGATATAGGTATTATAAACTGTTCTTAAATTTATTCTATTCACAATGTTTCTATGTATTTTTAGCAAAATAACTAACATTGATATATCTCCTGTAGTAATCAGACAAATGTTATCTCAACAGGACAAAGAACGCACAAATTTAAAATACATACAAATGGATGCTTTGAACATGTCATTTGAGAGTGAAGAATTCACTGTAGTATTGGATAAAGGAACTTTGGATGCTTTAATGGCTGATGACTCTGAGGAAACCTTATCAAAGGTTAAAAAATATTTCCATGAAATCAGTAGAGTACTCAGATTTGGAGGTCGTTACATTTGTATATCACTACTTCAAGAACACATACTTAGGTTGATTTTGGATTTTTTTCCAACTAACAGTTTTATGTTCAGAGTTGTAAGATGTTTTGAAGCAGAACAAAAAGCTGCTGAGAATGGAGAGAATTCTATGCCAGTGTTCATGGTTATTTGCACCAAATTCAAAGATTTGCCCAGTAAGGTGAGTAAGTATTTTTTTTTCTTGCATGTTGTCTGTTGTTTCCCATTTTTAATGCGATTGAGGATTTCTCAATTTGTCTAGTCCTATTTAATCTCCTTCGAAAATTTAGGATATCGGGTGGCTTCAAGTTGGGTAAATCTCCATCTCCTGTCTCATATTCTCCCTGAGTTGTGCAGTGCAACTTGAACTTGCAATGACCATCTCTCACATTCGTGACTAATCTTTTTTAAGGCGTTTCAAAAACTTTTGTAAGATGCACTCATACAGTAGTAGTAATTGTATTTATCGACATCTTACGATGATTTCAATTTTAATCTACTACTATAAATAAATGAAAAATTTTTGCCCCAGTCAGTCGGAACACAAACGAATCATATACAGTACTTCTCACAGGGCACTGAACATAGTTAGAGTTAGAGCAATTAATAATTGTCCGGCCTATTTTCAAAATTTTCAATAAATAATATTTTAATCTGACGCAATGTACGTCCTTGATCTTTGAAAATACCATTTGACAATTTGCACTTTCTTAGCAATTTCGTAAACCATGTTCAACAAATGTTATTACGTCTTCAAATGAACTACCTATAAGTGTCTTTGCTAGATAATTATTAGGATGTCACGATGACAATTATTGTCATCGTGAACAGCGATACATCTTAAGCGAAACCAAAAACGACGAAAACTGAATGGGTAGGACGATAGTTAATTGGTCATATCCTCTCCTATGTTCGCAGTGCTGTGAGATGATCTGTAGAACTCAACACAAGTGGACATGAAACATAAGATATTGAGAGCAATAGAGACAGTAAATTTAGCCGGTCCCAATCCTATCTTCCTATCTAGCACATGCGTAGATCTAGTTCCGACGAAATGGACGTGGAGAAGCGTGATCACTGTCAACACATCATGCTAAATCCATCTTTATCCACTTCCATGAGTATCATGATAAATCGTAAAGAATTAACAGGGGGAATGCACTTTTTTTTTATTTCAACGTCTTAATTATGCTTATCATTGACAATATGAAGAGTTCTATTCAAAGAAGAGTTCAGGCCATAGTTGATTCTATGATTTGTATGCAAAGGATCCCGCACCAAATACTTGGATAATGGCTTTCTACCAATTTTGAGATATTTTAGTACAAGTCACCAGAAGTTACACATGCAAATTTGAATTAGTTTCTATATCCAGTTTTTCATCAAAACAAAGGTTCACTTATCCAAAAGTATTACTTTTTATAGATATTGGTAACGAAATAATAGCATTGCTGGTTTGAAGAAAGTCAAATGAAATATCAATCAGTTGGTCGTTAAGATAGAAGAAACCACCTATTATACAGGGTGGATCAAAAATAGTCACAATTTAGCAAATTTTGCAAATCTTTATCATCAGTCCCGTTAGTGAGACAGCATGTTTCATTAAGAAAATCCCTATTTGGATTATTTTCTTAAAAGATTTTCTCTAAAAGTTTCGACTTTTTTACAACACAGTAATTTTTTTCAAATGTCTGTTTTTATACTACATGTTTTTAACAATAACCACAAAAAACAGCCTTTTTTAGTCAATAAATCCACTTTGGAGCCAAAACTACTTAAGGAAGACTTACAGAAATTGCTTAATATGATTAGCTTCAAAAAGTTTCGATCACATTTTATACGGGGGGCGTTTACAAATATTAGTTGAAATCGGTTTTGTACGAAATATATATGTTTGTTAATTATTTTTGAATAGATCAGCCTATTTGAATCATATTTTTCACTTACACTTCACAGTAAATTATCCTACACTCGGGTAAGTTTCATTAATTTCCTATTTTGGTTTTTGAAATATAAATTAAATTTGATATTCTATAGAAGATATTATCCAATCTGAAACAGTAGTTTATTAGCTGTAATCTTGTGTTTACAAAACACTATAGGCATCTGCGGAAGGGGTTCATGATTACTATTTATGGATATTCACGGAATCGTTACGAGGTGTGGAGTACGATTTATACGAATCTGGACACCGAATTTTCATCAAGAAATAAGATTGGATAAAATCCTCTATAGAATAATAATTTTAATTTATATTTCAAAAACCAGAAATAGAAAATTAATGAAACTTACCCGGGTGTAGGGTAATTTACTTTGAAGTATAACTGAAAAATATGATTCAAATTGGCAGATCCATTCAAAAATAATTTATAAACATATACAGGGTGGATCACGATCGACGTTTATGGAGAACGGGATATAGGATCATTCTGAAAGTTCGGTTACTCAAGTAATTGCTCTTGATCCATCGATCTAAACAATGCAATACAACGTTGCCGCTTATAGCAGAAAGTAGCAGCATCTTTGTTATTTAAAATGGGACACCCTGTATATCACCGCATTTTTGAACTTGTCATTACTTTTTGATTATTTCTGCCACATACTCTCTTATACCTATCTCTAACGGTTTTTTAGGTATTGATTATTTTCCATATTTATTATCTAAAATATAGCTCGAATTGAATGTTTATTTCTGCGGTATTTGGATTCTTAGGAAGCTGCAATTTTGTGTTCAGTTCATCAAGATCATGTATATTGATTCTGGATAGAGATTTTTGTTCTGCGTTATACAGGCTCCTTCAAAATTCATGATCTTACTGCTAGATACAAGAAGGGTGGAAAGTGCGTTTTTTTAAATGGAACACCATGTATTTTATGAAATATCCTGAAAGATGACAAAATTACCTTCGAATTGATATTCATCATATTCCTATACCTAAGTAGCCAGAATTCCGAGTTAAGAGCAATTATTTTTTTCCTATTCATCTAAGGTTGCTATTAAATGTCATGATGGTACATGGCATTACGAGAATTTTACAATTAGTGCTGTAGCAAAACACCCTATTCCTTCCTGGATTTGTGTCCCCTGATCGACCGATCTGCTGTGACCTTCGGTACGGTAGGTCGGTAGAGTTGGTTGCCTACCTTGGGGCTCACATCTTCGCATTTAGAATTTCGGCGCTCTGTCTGAGTTTTTGTGGCATATTTGAAAGTACAAAAAAGCGTTCTGGTGTAAAGATAAAATTTATTTGCTTTCCTTGGTTCTTTTAACATGGGCATTCGAAAGGAATGTTTCTTCCACTGAAATGATATGAGAGTCTGAATTATGAATTGAACCTTTTGGTTTTATGCAACTATATAATATTGTTGAATATTTTATTTGTTGCCGCCTGGTCAATATTATAGGTGAGTGTGGTGTAGTACGTGCCTGAACGTTTTGTCTGTTCATTTTATTTATTTTTCTGAATGTATTTTGAAGTCAATATTATAGTTGTAGACTTCGCTGAAATAAAACACCTTTGCCTGGAGTATTGGATATTACTTAAATTCAGTTTCAAGATCCCACAAAACCAAAACGCCTTGAGATTTTCTGTTTTACCACAACGTGACGACCAACACGTGGAGCTGAATTTATATCCAATAAACCCCTATCACTTGGCTAAGAATATGGAACGTACTCCAAGTAATTACAACTTGAGGCATAAAAAATCACTGAATTACAAGAGAATGCATCAGGGAACACTGGACAGTGAGTCATCGGAAAACACCACCAAAATATCAATCCACAATCGCAAGGGGCGATTCCAAAAGATACCCAAGTTAGAAATCAAACCCCTATCATCGATGCATTGAGAAGCATTGGGAAAAATAACAACCTACCCCCTAATAATTCATTTACAATGCCTCACAATTTATCGACATCTAACCGGGAGGTAACCCCTAATTTGGGGTCAACTTCTGATTTGGGGGCAACTTCTGATTTGAGGGCAGCTTCTAATTTGGGGGCAACTTCTGATTTGAGAGCAGCTCCTAATTTGGGGACAACAACTTTGGGTAGAACTTTCCAGTTGGGTACTCACAACCTACAGCCTGGGGTAAACCCACCCTTACAAACTTTACCACGGAATGAAAATAATTATAACAACTTTTTAGCATCAGAGTCACAAAATCTCAGTCATATTGTCACATAAGTAGTTTCTAAAGTGTTACAATTACAATCTAGTTATAATATTAACAAAAGTGACTTGGGTGATAACAGAAAAATTCCTAATAATGTATTTTCTAACTTTGTTAGACCAGGCTGCAATCATTGTTCAGGGTTTCAGAATGCAAATCATGATGAATACCATACCAGAAATGATAATTTTTCTCTCAGTGATTTAATGAAGCCTTTGCCTCACTTTGGAGGAGATAATAACATACAACCTTTAGAGTTTTTACAAATCTTGGAAGGAAGCATTGACCTTAGAACTGTCCCATTTAGTAAAGTCAAAATTCTACTGAATGGCTGCTTTAAAGATTCCGCTAAATTATGGTGGAACGCTTTTTGTGATTTTTGTGACACATATGAAGTTTTCAAAAACGCTTTCATTGCTAACTACTGGCACCCCAGAATTCAAAATAAAATTAAACTACAACTGGAAAGTGCAACATACAGTGAGGGTTTTTTTGTCGATCATTTTAATTTCTGGGTTACAGAGGCGAAACACCTCCAACCTCCTTACACCCCCACTGAACTTATTGCAATCTTAGCCCCCCATTTCCCACCAAACGTTGCGGGGTCATTATTGGGTGCTAATAGTTTGACAGAGGCTATTGCAAGATTACGTCATGCAGATGACTACTACAAAAACGTTTCTAAAAATTATAAGGTGTCAAATTTGAAAGATACACATCTTTCTTATTCTAGGCAAAGTGGGGTAAATAGACAACCGAATCAGGTCAAAATGCCTGATGACAGGACTAAATTTGAAAATAAAAACAGAACATGGGATACCAGAAATAGACACATATTTCATTTGGAATTTGATGAAAGCAATCCTGCAGGAAACGAGGAGCACTCTCACATGTAGGCTCGAATGTGAGGGCTATCATGCAACGGGCTCATGGGAATATTTCAAATAACCCCTTAGAGGAACTTTTGGAGGAATGTGACTTTGACCATACGTTATCTGACTGCAGATCACCAGTTATTACGGTAAATTTGTATGGTTATAAGTTTCCCACATTAGTTGATAGTGGCAGCACAGTCTCTGCAATATCGGACGATGTTTGGTCACAGTTAGGAGATTGCCATCATAAGATTCCTTATTTTAAACCTACAGGCGTTCGGGTAGTAGGAGCTGTCAAATCCAAATTTAAGAAAGTGTCGCTACAAGCCCAACTTGAGTTTAAATTGGAAAATACTGATATTTCACAAGAATTCCTTGTTATTTCAGAGTTATCTTATCCTGTCTTGTTAGGTTGTGACTTTTTGCGTACGTTTCAGGCTAATATTGATTTGTCTAGTCGTACTATAAGAGTTAAAGTCCGTTGTCAAGAGTTAACCGTTCCTGAACTGGAAATTACTCATGGCATTTCAATTCCAGAGCCACTTAATTTGTGTGGTGTGTCAAAAAATAATTTAGACCTACTTCCAGGCGGCAAAACATCAGAAATAAAAAATTATCCTTCACAAGCTGTCAGTGCTGTTGCACTGCCTGAAAATTACAAAGTCAAATTTGATCGTTTACTGAATTCCTATGCTCCCATCTTTGCTGACAAACCTGGTCGCACTGATAAATATGTTCACTCTATAAAACTGACTGATGAGTCAGAGTTCTTTGTGAAACCCTATCCTATTCCCATGGCACATAGGGAAGCTGTCGAAAACGCCATAATCCAAATGGAATCTTGGGGAGTAATCAAGCGGTGCTCGACTAAATACATTTCTCCATTGGTAACTACCTTGAAAAAGAATCGTACGGTAAGGGTTTGCCTCGATGCACGCAGGTTGAATTCAGTTATGGAATCTGACTATGAGCTACCTCGTCCAATAGAAGAAATCATGAAAATGATGTCAGGTAAAATAATTCTGAGTACGCTGGATTTAACCCATTCCTATTGGCAGTTCCCCCTCAAGGAAGAAGATCAGAAATATACCGGGTTCATGGTAGGTACAAAAACTTACAAATTTTGTGTTATTCCTTTTGGGATTAAAACGGCAGTCAGTGCCTTCACTAGGGGCCTCGATCTTATACTTGGCAAGGAATGCGAAGGATTTGTTGTCTCTTATGTCGACGACATTTTAGTGATGAGTCCCTCTGTGGAAGAGCATTTAATACACTTGCAGAAGGTGTTCCAGTGTCTGAGTGACGCAGGCCTAACCTTAAAACTTGCAAAATGCCATTTCTTCCAGACCGAAATCCCTTATTTAGGTTATGTGCTCAGTTCCAGTGGCGTACGCCCAGATTCAGAGCGGGTTCAGGCGATTACTGATTATATTCGGCCTCGAAACTCCAAGGAGGTCCAAAAATTTCTGGGACTTTGTCAATATGACAGAATGTTTACTCATAGGTTCGCAGAACTAGCCGCACCTCTTAGCAATCTCCTGAAGAAATCTGTTAAATGGAAATGGGGTCCGTTGGAGGAAAATTCCTTCCAGGACATCAAAAGCCACTTGCAGAATAAAGTTCTACTTTATCATCCTGACCCGATGCTGCCTTGGCATGTGCAGTTGGACGCTAGTGATGTGGGGATTGCCGCAGTTTTGTTTCAGATGGTCGGGGATGAACGACAAGTCGTAGCGTATGCGTCTCGCTTGTTATTAGAAAGAGAACGCAGGTATAGTGCATTTGAAAAGGAAGTTCTAGCAGTCCTCTGGGCTTTCCAGAAGTGGAGAGTTTATCTGTTGGGAGCTATGTTTTTTTTTGCACACGGACTGTAAGGCAATCACTTATATTCACACGTGCCGATTACTATCACCAAGGATAACTAGATGGGCTCTGGCTTTACAGGAATTTTCGTTCCAGGCAGAGCATGTCCCTGGGCACCAACACATAGAAGCAGAAAGCAGACGCACTGTCCCGTCACGCATGTATTCGCTTTCCCACACCAGAGGACAAGTGCTTCACCATTTTTTCTTTACTGCAGCTTCCTGTTTCATTTCAAGAAACATTATCGGAAATGGAGTATCATCAATCGCAGGATGAGAAACTCTCCCAAATCCAGGCCAATTTGGTCTCGGATGACAGACTCCGGCGGTTGTTTGTCCTGTACAAAGGATTGTTGTACAAACGGGGTTCTGAGGAGAATACCTGTTTATTGTGTGTCCCGAAGCATATCATAACTGTTTTTGTGGAGGCGTTTCACTGTGCTATAGGACATTTCGGAATATACAAGACTTGGGTGGCCATGAGAAAAGAATTGTGGTGGTCGAACATGCACCGCACGATCAAGAAGGTACTTGTGGCCTGTGACATTTGTCAAAAGTCGAAAGCATCGGTTTTGCCGAGGCCCGCACAAATGCAGATTGTCCCGACGGACAAATCGGATATAATAGCCACTGACATCTATGGCCCTCTTATTCGTAGTCGTGGGGGCGCCACCTACCTCTTAGTTGTCTATAATTTATTTACCAAGTTCGTCGCACTGTACCCCCTGAAGAAAGCAACGTCCAGGGCCATGCTTAATCGCCTATTCAAGGAATACTTCCCTACGTATGGAAAGCCGAGGCGAATTCTGCAGGATAATGGCACGCAGTATACTTCCCGTGTCTGGAGGTCTACCTTGGCGGATGCGGGTATCCAATTAGTTTATTGTTCTGTGCGACATCCTTGTGCCAACCCGTCCGAAAGAGTGATGCGCGAATTAGGTCGACTTTTCCGGACGTATTGCCATGAACAACACTCACGGTGGGCTTGGGAGGTGCCCCGATTTGCGGAGTTTTTAAATGGCGTTGTTCATGAATCCACTGGATACACTCCAAATGAACTTCAGCGGGGGGCTGAGCCTTCACATCTTCTGCCTAAAGCACTTTGTCATCCTCTTGCTAATGACTCGCGGGTCACCACAGCTCAGAAGTTGGTATTAGCGGAAGCTACCCCACGCGGTAAAGCTACACGACGGTCAGTCAATAACCCAGGCCGGCCTCACCTAGGATTATCTGTAGGAGATCTTGTCCTGCTCAGGGCCAATAATACTTCCTCATCTTTGAAGTCGGAGACTAAAAAGTTTCTACTATTATTTGAGGGGCCTTATAAAATAAAGAAGAAGATCAGTCAGGCCACTTACGTTCTGCAATACCCGGAAGGAAACAAAGAGAGAGGGATGTTCCATGCCTCTCACCTAAAATTGTTTAATGTCAGTATACCAGCTTCAGCATCAGATCCATAACCTTACTCTCGCAGAAGCTTTGGGGGTAGGTTGTAGCAAAACACCCTATTCCTTCCTGGATTTGTGTCCACTGATCGACCGATCTGCTGTGACCTTCGGTACGGTAGGTCGGTGGAGTTGATTGCCTACCTTGGGGCTCACATCTTCGCATTTAGAATTTCGGCGCTCTGTCCGAGTTTTTGTGGCATATTTGAAAGTACAAAAAAGCGTTCTGGTGTAAAGATAAAATTTATTTGCTTTCCTTGGTTCTTTTAACATGGGCATGGGAATGTTTCTTCCACTGAAATGATATGAGAGTCTGAATTATGAATTGAACCTTTTGGTTTTATGCAACTATATAATATTGTTGAATATTTTATTTGTTGCCGCCTGGTCAATATTATAGGTGAGTGTGGTGTAGTACGTGCCTGAACGTTTTGTCTGTTCATTTTATTTATTTTTCTGAATGTATTTTGAAGTCAATATTATAGTTGTAGACTTCGCTGAAATAAAACACCTTTGCCTGGAGTATTGGATATTACTTAAATTCACTTTCAAGATCCCACAAAACCAAAACGCCCTGAGATTTTCTGTTTTACCACAGTGCTTTAATAATAATACCTTTGTGTGTTTCTCAACTGAAGTTACTCAAAAAGAATCGAAATGGAGGGAAATAACTATTCAAACGAAGTTCTGATGAAATTGTTTATTCTTCATGGAAAATCTGAGGGATTTATAGCAAGAACGTGCAGAAAATTCAATGAAACGTACCCTGATCCAATGAACAAGTAGACTGGGAGATGGTGGCAGATTTCAGGTGACGATTTTCTCTTTTATGCCTGTGAGACCTGTGAAATATATGAAAATTCTGTCAAAAATGATTAAACATTTGAGCGGTCGCCGCGTGGCCTTCATATAAAAAATTCAATTCCGGCACTTAACCTCACTTCGACATCCGCAAACCGTATGCCATTTTTTTTTGGGACATTCATTATGGAAACTTCCATTACTTCAATTGGCAGCAACGAGAAAATCGTCTAAAATTTAAATATTTTTTTCACAAGTTTACCCATCATTGGTATCCTTAGGCCGCAATCCTTATGCCTATAATTTTGCTATTGCTATTGTCAACATGTCAACATGTCGTTGGTGTACATGACAGATGCGATAAAAACGTCCCAAAACACATATATTTTTTGATGAAAATCGAATTTTTTATATGAAAGCCACGCGATTTTTCATCATTCTTGTCAGAATTTTCATATCTTTCACTGGTTTCAGAGGCATAAACGAAAAAATCGTCACCTGAAATCTGTCACCATCTCCCAGTCTAAAGAGGAATCTTGTTCGATTACAACATAATTTCATTAATTATGGATCAAAATTTAAAACTGAACGACATTTACCGTTTTTTCCTCTGTTCAAAATATTTAATTGATTCAACCTTTTCCAGATTAGTTTACTATCTCCAGTAGCACAAAACTCGATATATCTTTTTTTTCATTATTAATAGAAATATTCGTTTGGTTTCTAATTTGTTTATAATAATTCCAATGGTCATCATTTTTAGTTCTTTTAAACCTTTCAAATGCTTTTTCTTTCATCTTCATCATTATCTTTATCGTATCAGTCAGCCACGGCGGCTTTTGGTCTTTGATCAAGATCGTTTTGAGTGGAGCCAATGTATCAAAAATATTTATCAATAAACTATTTATGTAAGTAACTTTTTCGTTAATATCTTGTATATATATCACATTCTGAAATGGGGTATTTAATAAAATATCTTGTAGAATATTTTTATCTATACTTTTAGATTTCTCATTGTAATATATTCTGCAGGTTTTTTTTGCTTTATTTCTCTGATAGAACAAAAAACCATGGAATGATCAGAAATATTTGATGTATCCTCAGTGCCAGCCTTGAAACTTGTTTGGTATTTTGATATTAATATTATATCTAATAATGTACTAGAAGATTTGGTGATTCGAGTTGGTGAATCAATAACTTGCTGAAGATTGAGATGCCCGCGACACTGTCAACAAACCCAACAGGCGTTACAGAAATATTTCTCTAGACTCGGAATTCAACTAAAGTTAGCAATGTTTTCACATACCTTGCCCTGATATCTGAAAAATGGTCATCTGGTCAAGCTAGCAGGTAGGCATACGATCATATTACATAGTAACACTGCTCAATCGTTCACATTTCGTTCGTTTAAAAATAAGTGACATCTGGCGGCCCTGGGATCTTGGACTATATCATTTTATTACTAATCATCTAAAAAGTAATACTTTTGGATAACTGAACCTTACTGTAAAACAGCAATTTTTATGATTTAAAAAAATGTATATCTCCGAAACTGGACATAGAAACTAATTTGAACTAGCATGTCGATGGCTTAATTTGTAAACCTGCTAACTCCAGAAGTGGTAATTTTCCAGGAGGCCAAAAAAACTATCCCGATTTGTTCAAATTTAGATTTCAGAATTCTGTTGGTACTTGTTCGATACATATGGAAATAAAACACTGTTTTATCAATAAAAATACTTCATTTAACATCCAATTATGGTTTTACAGCTATAAATTGGAGTTAGACGTTTTTTTTATACACAAATAAAATATTATTTGGAGTTTGACATTTTTATTATTTATCTCTTACTGATTATTATAAATCTTTGGATCTGAACTAGATTGAAATGATAACAATCATAAAAAATATTTGAGTTATAAATATTAAAATGCGCCATTATGGATGAAATATACCTAATTTAATTTTCGAATGGAATATTATCATAGAAATCATGAAAATCTTTAGGAATGCTTGTTTTTAACTGTTCTAGGTCGTCAAATTTCTTTTTTTTTATCTTTCTTCTACATGGATGTAAACATTGGACTTCATTCCACTTCTTCATTGTGACGTTTTTATTTAGTCTCTGCGGCGTAATGGTCCAATCGTCTCCAAATCTTAATTTGAAAAAAATATCACCATTGGAATTATACTGAAGGGATCGCAAATCGGTTACCTGAAACCATTTTTTTCTAATGTAAAGTATAAAAGATAAGTTTGGAACAAACCTTTGGATCTCCTTTTTTCTTTCCAGGGCGTATGGTTTTGAAAAACTGGATGTCATCAAATTTCTTTAATGCTTCATGGGTTAAATAATGCACAGTATAAGGTTCAGGATTTTTTCGTGCTTGTCTACAAACATCGATGTACTCAGCAGGAATGTTTATTATTTTATTTTTTAAGCGCCTCTCGATGGTGGCATGCATACTGTCGGCCACCATTTGAGTGTGTCCCACTGTTGTACTTTACCTATAATTGTAATTATTTATATCGCAGCTCGAAGAACCAAAAAGTTAGACTTGTTCAAAAACTGTTTATTTTTTCTGACATCATCATAATCTTTTTTTTTATATATCAAATTTCACTGATAACTAAGATATGTCATAAACTTTTGAAAATAAAATACAGAGTGATAAATCAAACAAATTATAACAAGTAAAATATAACATTTTCTCCCCCCAGTAATTGAACCGCAGGAACCAATTACTTCTTCACATCCAATACTATCAATCTGGATACTGGTCGCCGGAAGATAGCTCCAGTACTATTCTTCACATCCACAATTCTGACGGTGCCATCTTTTGCTGGATATCGGTTGACGACAACACCTTTCTGCCAAAGATTCCTTGGTCCATTTGGATCTACCATGAAAACAATGTCACCTAGTTGTATCGTTTTTTTATTTTCAAACCATTTCGTTCTTTTTATCATGGTAGGCAAATATTCTTGTGTCCATCGACGCCACTTCATTTTCTTCAAAGTACAGAATTTCATGATTTCATCTTGCTGCAAATTTTGGAGATTTTCTGTCAGTTCTCTCTCAGCGCCTCTGAAGTTCTGCCCATTATCACTAAAAAGTTCTTCAGGAAATCCTCTTCTGCAACCAAATTGCCGGAGAATGTTGATGAAAGAATTGGTACTCAAATCATGAGCGATTTCAAGGTGAACTGCTCGAGTCACCATACAAATGAAAATCACACCATATCTTTTTTCTCTACTTCTTTTTACTGGCACTTCAAGGGGTCCGAAATAGTCCATTCCAGTTTTGATAAATGGTCTGATGGTAGCTTCTAATCGACATGGTGGAAGTTGTCCCATTATCGGTACTTGTGGAAGAGCTCTCCTATTTTTGCAGTGTTGGCAGTTATTCCAAACACTTTTCACAGCTTGTCGCAATCTTAGGATCCAAAATTTCTGCCGCAGATTATTTATAACGGTTTCTTGTCCATGATGGTGTACGTTCAAATGAAAATTTTCAATCAATAATTTTGTTATTCTGTTGTCAGAATCCAAAATTATCGGTTTTTTCATGTCATCGTTAATCAATGCATTGTCCAGTCTTCCTCCCAATCTGATTAAATCTTGATCATCTGAATATATACAAGAGAGAGTATATAGTCTACTCTGAGGGCTCAAACATTTTCCAGTCCTTAACAAATTGACTTCAGTGGGGAATGCATCCGCTTGAACTTTTCTAAAAAGTAGTTTTTCTGCTTCACAAATCTCGTCAACGGTTAACTCTTCTTTATTTTTCCTACCAGTTTGTAAAATTTTGATGAATCGTAAAACGTAAGCAGTTGCACGTACAAGTTTCGTCCATTTGGAAAATCTGGTCGGGTCTGGAACAATAATGTTGTTTATGATACAATTTAGTAAAACTATTTCATTCTTTTTATATTCCAAGATGTCGGTACCAATTTTTTTAGTCTCCTTCTTTTCTTCAGGCCATTCTTCTGGTGGTAACAGCAAAAATTCGGGTCCATTAATCCATTTAGACTTTTCAGAGAATGAAAATTCAGTTTTTCTTTTGGTTACCTCATCAGCCACATTATCTTTTGTGTTGACATATTTCCATTCGAATACATTCGTCAATTCCTGTATTTCTCCAAGTCTCTGGGCGTCAAAAACCTTGAATCTTCCAGCTTCTGAACGAATCCAGTGGAGAACAGTTTTAGAATCGCTCCAGTAATATACATCACGAATGTTCAAGTCCAGAGAATTTTTCAAAGTATGACTCAACCGAGCAGCCATAAGAGCTGCCTGAAGTTCCAGCCTAGGAATTTACATCGGCAGTTTCAGTGCTGCAACTCTTGCCTTCGCACTAACAAAACTGGTTTGTACATATCCATTGTGGTGAATTCTGAGATACGCCACAGCTGAATAACACTTCTCAGAGGCATCTGAGAAAACGTGGAGCTGAATATCACCTTCATATCGATCGATAGTAAAATACTGTCTAGGAACAGTAAAAGTAAATATTTTTTTCAAATCTTTCAGCCAGGTCTGCCAATTTTCGTCAAGACTGTTAGGGATTGTATCGTCCCAGCCAATCTGACTCCGCCATATGTCCTGTAAAAGTATTTTTCCTTGTATTAAAAAATTTGCCAAAAATCCTATAGGATCAAAGATCGACATAACAATTTTTAATACTTCCCTTTTTGTAGGCCTTCTTTATATTCCAAAACATCTCTTGGAATTTTATGAAATTTCGTATGAAATTCAAAAGTATCTTTTTCAGAATTCCAGAAAACACCCAATATTCTTTCTGTTGCCATATCGCTGTTGGTTTCCAAACTTTTCACACCTTCAGACAATAACTCACTTGGTACACCTTAAAAAATTTCTCTGTGATTGGAAATCCAATTACAGATGACAAAACCTCCTTGTTTATGTACAAAAATCACATCTTGTATCAATTTCCTGGCTTCATTTTCAGTATCAGCGCCTCCCAAATAATCGTCCATATAATGGTTTTCAACTATAGCTCTGCATGCCTCCGGATATTCATTTTCAAAATATTCTGCATTTCTGTTCTTTGCCTCTTGAGCCAAGCAAGGTCCACACGTTGATCCGAAAAAAACTACAATAATTTCATAAGTATCAGGTTCTATATGTCTATCCATTCCTCTCCATAAAATCCGTTGAGCACAACAATCTTCTTTCCTAACTCTGACTTGTAAAAACATTTCTTTAATATCAGAGGTGAAAGCATACTTTTTTATTCTGAAATTCAACAAAATCGTATACAGAGAGTTGTACAAATCAGGGCCCGTAAGAAGATAGTCATTTAGGCTCACACCATGCGATTTACTAGAAGCGTCAAATACGATCCTTAATTTATTTGTATTTTGAATTCCAAAATGGGGAAGATACCAAGTTTTATCTAATCTTTCTCTGGCATCATCATCTCTGAGTTTCCTGACATATCCCTTTCTTTCCAAATCCAAAATTTTCTCACAGTACATTTTCCCGTATTTTTCGTTCCTATCCATTTTTCGCTCTGTACATTCCAACCTTTTCAAAGCGTTCATTCTGCTTTCGGGTAAAACCACATTTTCGTTCTTCCATAACAATCCTGTCTCATATCTTCCGTCGATTCGCTTCATTGTTTCATTCAAAATCATTTGTGTTTTTTTATCATCAGAAGAAAGTACTTTTTCTACAGGAATATGTATAGATTCTGACTTCCATTGCTCTTTCACCATGTCATGCAAAATATCTAAGTCATCTTTATCTCTTCTATCACATACACTCAAATGACAAACGATATGTGTAGATCGGTTATTCGTCAAATTCCCATGTAAAACCCATCCTAATAATGTTTTACTCATTACCGGTTTATCCCAAGATCTATTTTTCAATTTCCTAGATACAATCAGAGGCCAGTTGTCTTGACCAATGATAATTTTTGGTTGAGCATTCTTCATTGAGATGATTCTATTGTCTATGTACGGATACTTACATATTATAGATTCTATATCAACTGTCTGAGATGGCAAGGATAGTCTTGTTGTTCTTACGTGACGCAGTTGAAAACCACGATCTGATCCTCTGGATGATATTGTAAAACTCACCATTCTCGAGTCATTTTGTCGATGAACTTCGTCTTCATTGGCCCACTGCAAGCATAGAGGCTGTGAAGGTCCAGAGAGATTAGTAGAGTCTGCAAATTGTTGATCAGTCAATGTTATTGTTGAAGCATCATCCAGAAGTGCATATGTATCAACTTTTTCACCACCTTTAATCACGACCACTGGTAAAATTTTCAATAAAACACTTTTGTCTGTACCTATATGACAATTCGTTTGTGTTTCATTATTCAAACCGTCTGAACTGGTACTAGGTTTTACAAAATCATGAGAATCCTTGTGAAGCAATGGATTGTGTGTCTTTTTACAATCATCAATGCCACAGATTTGTCTATTTCTACACTGTTTGACATTATGAAATGGCTTTAAACATGAAAAACAAACTTTTTTCGATGTTATAAATGACCATCTTTCATCAGGAGACAACGACTTAAATTGTGAACACTCTGTGAGGTAATGTCTATCGTTAGCGCAGCATAAACATTGCCTAGCAACACAATTATTCTTACTATCATTCGTTGCCAATGATACATTTCTTTTGACAGTTTTGAATTCTGAATTTATCTGACAGCTGTTTTGATGTAAGGAATCGTCAAATTTCAAAGATTGAACGTGTGATGCAGTATTTGCCTTATCATCTAACCATTTCGAAAACTCAATTCGTTTCAATTGAGGATTCTGTACTTTCAAGAAATGTTCTGTCCAAGATAATTTATGAAAGGTTGGTAGTTTATTCAACAATTCATTTAAGGTGCATTTAGTCGCATTTATTTTAAAATTGTGCTTAAATATATGTTAAAAACGAAAGTTGAATCTGTTAAATCAAATGGCACCATTTATACAACAATATTAAGTTTATGCTAAAAACATGTCACTTTGAAAATCTCAATTTTATAAGAATCTTAATTTTACGATAAAAATATTGTCCTTACTTTACGTGTACCTGAAGCTTCATGTCATAAAATGTACCTATAATTCTCAAATGAATGCCTAAATCTAAAACTCGTGTAATATTAGGTCTCATACAAAATTATTTTCAGGGTTATGTTTATGTCAGTGCTTATGCTAAAGTTACGTTTATGTTGACTAAATGCACCTTTAATAAAATTGGATTATGCAAATGATCTTCCTCCTTTAGAGATTCAATCGTAGTGACAAAATTCTTGACTTCGTCCGAAAATTCAATAAACATTTCGAGTTTATCTTCTTTTATTTGTGGAAACTTCTTTATATCGTTAAGCAACATCATAATTACTTGATCAGGACGTCCGAACCGATTCTGAAGTAGTTCTATCACTTTCTTCACATTTTGTGGCATTATGAGAAGAGAACGAACTACTTTTCTAGCGGTACCTTTTAAACATTTTTGTAACCTAACTTGATTCTCTTCATCTGAATATGCACAAAGCGCATTAGAATTATTATATTGATGAATAAAGTTAGGCCAATCTATCGGATTTCCGTCAAAAATTGGCAGATCCCGTGGTAGAGACTGTCGCGTTAGAATCTTCGTAATTTGAGGAAGATTCACTTGATCAGGGATATGAGTGGTAGAACTATGACCACTTACCTCAGATTTCACAGTTTTATTGGAATGTTTTTCATCCTTACTTAACCTGTATTCCCATGGAACTTGTCCTTTTATCCATTTTTCCATGTTAGGCTCATTAGACTCATGCATCTCCAACCCAAACTGCGTACTCCCGTCACTTTCTTCCCCGATTTCTTCCAGTTTCAAGGCTAACTCTAGGTCCAACAACTCTTGCTGCGTCTTCAGTTCTAATTGTTTCTTCTTTATCGCATTTTCTATTTCCGCTTTTCTGATTCTAGAAGCTTGACTACTTTTACTTCTTATCGACTTGGATTGAACGGGCTGAATTGACTCTGTGACTCCTGTCCCATTTCCATCATTTGTCTGACTCATCTTGACAAGATTACCTTCGGATTGGGCGTCTTTGGGGGCCACATTACTCCTCAGTCGTTCGCTACGTCTCACATAATCGGATTTTGGTGGTACATTCATTGTTCTAATTGATTTATCCACAGTACTAGTTAGGTAATGACGAGAAGGACCATATGTTGTACTTTACCTATAATTGTAATTATATCCCAGCTCGAAGAACCATTTGTTGTACTTTACCTATAATTGTAATTATTTATATCCCAGCTCGAAGAACCAAAAAGTTAGACTTGTTCAAAAACTGTTTATTTTTTCTGACATCATCATAATCTTTTTTTTTATAAATCAAATTTCACTGATAACTAAGATATGTCATAAACTTTTGAAAATAAAATACAGAGTGATAAATCAAACAAATTATAACAAGTAAAATATAACACCCACTTCTAAGAATTTTTGTTCGATTGTTACTTTGTTCACCGTGGCTAAGTTTAATAATGCATTGCTCATCACCACATTGCGGTTTTGATATGTACAACCATCACTGTAAAGTATAATTTTTTTCTTTGTTTCAACGTCTTGTTGTTTTGGTATAACTTCATCCATCAAAAATTTAACAACTATAGTCGCAAATTCTTCGGCGTTCAGCCCTCTTTCTGCTTCGTTCCACAAATAGCAGCTCCCTTGTTTAGTTTTTAAATTAAATATGCAAAGATTATGGACGCAAAGTTTAGTTTTATAATACAAACTGGAAACATTTGATCTTGGATCTAGTAGAACTGCTTGCAGATCCATTGTGTATACAAAAGTTTCGTTTTCTTTGTCTCGTTCCTTTTCTTTTCTTGTTTCTTATTTTCTTTGGATATGCGTATCATGCTCCACATCAGGATATTGCCCTAATTTGTGTGATCTGACATTGATCTTTTTTTGGATGAAATATTTTTCTTATCCATAACATTATTAAATGTACACACAGATAATGGCTTTACATTCTGGTCCTTACACCAGTCACTTTTATAAAAATTATAAAGACTTCTTTTCGATGACCATTCAGGTAGAATGTACTTTTTTTGAGACGATTTTCGGCAGTAATGAGATTCCATAGTCGGCAAGTTTTCGAAAAACTCATCTAGTGCTTTGTTTTCCTTAGAAAAAGGACGCGTGTCATCAGGATTTCCAGAAGCCGTTAAACTACATTTCTTTGGGATATCTTTTGGATCCTTCATGGACTTTTTCCAGTTCAACACGCACCACTTTCCTATACAAGAAGAGAGTGTTTAAAAACATAGTTTTGCAAACCCTTATCAGTTTTTCATCCCTTTTCAAATTATAAATAATGGAACAATCCCTTCTTGACGAAGCGGAATCTTTCCTATCTCTGTGGCGATTTGTTGGCACAATTGTGACCAAGCTATCTACAAATACTTTTTTTTCGCCTCAAGACATCTTCCAAAAAAAATTAAAAATTGTTTGTCGGTCCTCTTCTGTTAGAACAAAACATTTAATTCGACCGCCTTCTTTAACCTTGCACTGAAATCTTCTCTTGATGACCCTTGGTTCTTTTGGAATTTTATTATTCCACACATTATTTTCTTTTTTCCTTCCAAAATATTTCAGACCCTTCTCCCTTTTTTTTCTGTTTTCTTCTGAGGTCCAAGTTGACTTGTCCACTTGACATCTTTTTTTCTTTTTCTTTTATTAATCTTTTCGCTGGAGGCGGAGCTAGCTGAATCAGAATGATCAGAATTATCTACAAGATGAACATCCTGATCACTGTCGGAAATTTCACAACTTTCCTTTCTCACTGTCTGTCTTGATTTTTTACTGTGTTCCGAGATGATCAGTATATTTTTATTAGGTAACAAATTTTCAGTGGTTGATTCATCTCCATCAATCATTCCATTTTTTTTCTTCATTATTGCTTTCTAGAGGTAGGACTAGCTCAATATTTTCAAACAATCCAGACGATTCAGGAATATAACAGTCTAAATAATTGGAAGTCATGGCTTCTAAAGAAGTGAATTCAGCATCAGCTTGGGAAATATACTGTACTTGATTATCAGTTGGGAGACCAATATTTTGAAAATTTTTATTCAATATCATCTCTTGGTTATTTTCAAATACTATTGGTAGACTAGTAATAAAGTTGGGATTCGTTTGCAGTTCAGTTAATAAACTATCATTGTTATTTGAAATATTTTCGTTGAGACCCATTGCCAATATTCTCTTGTAACGTGAAGCCATTTTAGTTGGGTTTATGTACCTGCAAGAAGTTAATATATTACCCACAAAATATTTATCATTTTCGATCAATGCATGACATTCATTATTGTTTCGAAAATTAATATCTACTCTCTTTTAAATTTACGTTCAACCTATCTTACAACTCACTCAAAATCAGCTAACTCCCGAATATATGCATAATTTATTGCCACTGAAAAACAGCTAGCTCCATTTTCACAAAAGACAGTACAAATTCGCAAAACTATTAACAATTGTAAAGCTTTATGATCCTATTTTACTTACCTTATTACCATATAATCACCCAAAATACCTTTACATAAATATTAATTAGTCTTTAATAAAATTCTGTCGGAGCACTCTTTCACGTGTTATAACCTGTTGACTCTATAGACAAAAATGGCGTATAAAGCTGGATGATTTTCGGTATACATAATTTTAAGTGGCGGAGATAGACGTTAAACGTGCGGTGATTTTTAACAGAAACCGTAATTATTTGGAGTTATATACTTTGTCAGTTCATAGATCCAACATTGAGCTAGCAGTGACATAAAAATCTTGATTTTCATGGATAGTGGAGTTAGCCGGTTTGCACTCTAAGCCATCGATGTGTAACTTCTAGTGACTTGTACTACAATATCTCAAAAAATTATCAAAATTGGCTGACAGCCATTTTCCCATGTATTTGGTGCTTGGTGGTCCTTTGCATGGAACTGATTCTTTCTGCAGAGGTTTAAGAGAGAAAATTTTAACTAGTACATTGTCACAGTCGTAAATAATCATGAAAACGAATCAAACAGCATAGTTTTTTCTTCGATTTTAGAAGAACAGTAGGTTTAATTAAAATATCAGGAATATCTTAATAAATAAGTTGAACCAAAGGGGGAACAGTGATATCCTTGTACAACCCCCGATAGAACTGAATATGTATCTAATATTTATTGATGTATCTTAATCTGTTGAATACGCTCTTTGAGAAAGCTGTCAAAATAACAGATAGCGTTTTCCGAAAAACCATTACATCGAACATTGTAAAGGAGCAACATAAATTCAACTTGGCTTTGTGTCAAAATTTGTATCAAAATTCAGAGTGTACTGAAGAACATCCTCCAACGCCACCAACAAATTAAATTCGTATTTAACAAGATTTGTAATTGTAGATTGGTTTGATATGAAGCCATGTCAGTTTGGGTTGATAATTTTTTTGCATGCCCATGATAAGTGATCTTAAATTAGTATATACAAAAGTTTGGCTATTGTGTCTAAAACCATACCTGTCAGTAATTTGAGGCATCTTCTGAACCGTCTAGTTTATATACAGGTATTATAGAACTAACTTTCCAAATATCTGAAAGTACTGCCTGATGGTTTGATAATTGTATGGACACATTTTATAAGAAACAAATCAGGTCACGTCCTACAGTCAGATTGGGAAAGTTGGTTATATTATCAAAATGATAGGTCACCAAGGAAACTTTATAAACTCTACAATCTTCAGGAAACTGTTGTGCAAACATTTCTGATATTTTTTGTCTGCCATGTGCTCTGTTTTCCCCCTAAATATGCCGATTTTGGGTTAGATTAGGAATAGTACGATGGGTTGAATTGAGTAGTTTCGAATGTAAGAATAATCAGATTTTCTTTGGCAGGTGTTAGAGGTGAACTTGAGTTCATCAGAGAAAATGCAGCGGTTTGAGACTGAAGATGATGTGATTTCACAAATTATGGGTGTACAGCATGCTGCTCTTATTTGCTCAGGTCTGAAACGTACTTCGATTGCTGATGAAAACGAAGTAGTTTTGGATTTGTACGAGCAAGGTGTTGAGATCCCAAGATTTACTGTGTATGTTGTAGATATTCCTCCTAAACAAAAAAATGCCGAATACGCTGGTTTTATAGTACCTGAAGGCAGGTGAGGAAATGTTTTACTCTCTGGTGATACATACTAAACGTTAGAATACCTATATTGAGTCATTGTGATATATAAGATTTACAAACCTAAAGCGCATAATGACTTGCTTCCAATATTTCTTGCTGAATGTCCTTTTAATAACATATTATTCTATGATGTGAATATGAAGATTGAATATCTTAATCAATTAATCTTGAATATGTTTGTCACTTTTGCACACATGAAAGATATCTTTCAATATACAGAGACCTCCATGGTTAACAGACAATGTTACATTAATAATGTCAATGAGATAAAGCATAAGAAAAATTCCATGAAAAAAAAATTCCTGATCATTGGGACAATTATAAAAGAATAAAAAATCTTACTACAAATTCAATACGTGAAGAAAAAAGATTCGTAATCAGAACAACCATTTTACTGAATTAAAGAAAAACTGTAACTTTTGATTAATTTTAACCATTTTCAAGTACAGATCGACAAGCGTAAGGATGCCTCTGAGATGCGCAAACGATAGAAAGCGTGAGTAGATGTGCGACAAAGATCGACTACTGTTTAATAAAGCGTCATTCTTCGTGCCGGCTAAAATCATTGTTTATATGGAAGATAGTCAACCTTATGGGATTATAATTGGATTAAAATGGATGCGACACGTAGATGGCGATAGTGAGCTCGCATCCAAGTCATGTCGTAACTTCAGTGATCGGGCCTACAAGTCATGTCGTAACTTGATTGAAACAATGGGACAGCATTAAAATCAGGGTTTTTTGAAGAAACCTGCATCAAAATGACGTGAAATATTCATGTTTGTAACTAGTCACGCTAGATGACACTCGCGTTTGGGTCCAATACCTTTTCCACGGGCATTAACTAACTATCTTCTATTTAAACAATGCTAAAATTTAACAAGGAGTGTTTAATCCCCATAAGACAATGGGGACACTAGTAGAAAGATATGAAAGAACATTTGTGACGTAGTTGGACGTGTCATGGCCGCCGTTCTCTATAGACAGTGACGGACTAGCTCTTGGTATATGAGAGTTACTGCTGACAGTTTTGTTGCTTGGTTCGAGTTCGACTCTGTACTCATATCCAAGTACGCCACTATGACGCGTTGATGCTACAAGATTCTGATTGGCTAGAGCTTATTAAACCCTCCTTGTCAGTTTAGTCTCTTTGTGATAGATACACCAAAATTCACAAAATGACATTCGCGGGTCATTTCAAGACAGTGGCTGGCGGGACAAAGCGCATTTTTTAAGAGCGTTGGCGCTGGAAAAATAATTTCCAGTGAGAATTTTAGCGTATTTGGTTTTCATTATCAGAATTTTTATACAGGGTATCTCACGTATACAAGAAATAATATATGGAAGTTTGACCGCTCCCTGGATTTGTCGCTTCAATTAACCCGCTCAGTGGATAATCTGGGCCTGGCTGGGACAACTCTAATGTTGACTGACCTACCCTGGCAATGATAAGTGGCATTATCCTCAAAATCTCTGCCTTTTGACTACAAGAAGCACTTGTAATAGTATCTTCCTTGAGGAACATTGCACAAATTTCTTTCAGATGTAGTTCAATGCCCATCATGGTTCCAGTTTACCGAAGTAGGTAGTTGTTTTCTATAAGTTATTGTTTTTGTTCCATGTTTGTACGTCAAACTGTTCAAAAGTTAACAGGTTGGGGGGCTAAAAAAAAGATGCATTGTATACTTGATCTTCCTTTTCCTTTGCTATTATTATTAGTTTTTCAGTTTCACACTCTTGTCTTTTGCTACTAAGGAGCCACTTGTTGAATGCAGAGTTTTAGCATTCAGTTTTCGGTTGATTAAATAATGATCGCTGAATATTCGACAGATACATTTATTAAACAGCCATAACTTCATTTACAATAACATGAACAACCGTTCATCATTCTTACTTGACAATTGACATAAAAGCAAAAATGACAATTCATATAATATTACAGTGTTGCCTATCTAATAGAACTAAGGGTTGCTTTACATAGAATTGTACTCCAACACTTCCCCTCAATTCTACAATCTTGAAAGTATATAAATTATTATTTTTTTTTCTTTGATAAACAAAGTAAAGTTTAAATATCAGTTATGTCATATTGAGTGCTTTTCGAAACAAGACAAATTTAGTAGCACTTAGAGCTTTTGTAAAAATATCTGCAACTTGTTCATCTGTAGAAATATATTCTATTTGAATTTTATTTTGGTTAACCAGATCTTTAATAAAATGAAATTTTACATCAATATGTTTTGATCTTTTTGTTTCATAAGTATGTGCCATTTTAATTGTAGACTGGTTATCCTCATAGATTTTAATAGGATATATATCATAATTAATTAAATCATGTATAAGTTGTCCTAAAAATAAACACTCCATTGTACAAGAAGCTAACGCTACATATTCTGCTTCGCAACTAGATAAAGTCACAACTGATTGCTTCTTAGAGTTCCAGAATACAGTATTGGCATTTATTTTTAGGAGAAAACCAGTTATACTTTTTCTATCGTATTCATCACTTGCATAATCAGCATCTACAAATGCTGATATATTTATTTCATTGGAATTCTTATAGTAGGTTAAGCCTAAATTTTCAGTACCTTTAAGATATTTAAGGACATTTTTAAGAAACTGCCAGTGATTTTCATCATAACAATTTTGATATCTACTAAAATAGCATACGGCATAGCATAAATCTGGTCGTGTTCCCAGCATCACATACATAAGACTGCCAATCAATTCTTTATAGGGAACTTTAAAATTATTATTAGGATCACCCTTTTGTAAATTTAATTTAGGTTGTAAAGGAATTTTGGCAATCTTACTGTCTGTCATATTAAAATGATTCAAAACTTTTGCAATAAGAAGTTTCTGACACATGAAGATAGTTTTATTTTGTCTCTCAATTTCAATACCCAAAAATCTTATTTTTCTATTTGTTTTTCAAATTTTGCAGAAATTTTATTTATTATTTGATTCACTTCATCCACTGAGTTTGACAAAATAATTATATCATCTACCCAAATAAGTAAATATATATATTTTGTATAATAAAGACATGGATCAGATTTAGAACGAATAAAATGTAAATCCAATAAAAAAGTGTTTATACAGTTGTTCCAACATTTAGGACTTTGTCTTAGACCATAAAGGGCCTTTTTTAATTCACATACCTGACCTGGTTTGTAATTAGTTAAACCGTCAGGTGGTTTCATATAAACTACCTCATTCATATTACTTTTCAAGAAAGCTGACCTTACATCTAACTGGTGGATAGTTAGATCCTTTTCTACTGCTAGAGCAAGTAAAACTCTCAATGTCACCATTCTTGCTACTGGTGCATAAACTTCATCTCCTAACGATGGTTGCTGATAGCCTCTGGCTACCAATCTGGCCTTCTTCTTCACCTTTCCATCTACCATTTTCTCACAGAATACCCACTTAGAGTCTATAACATTTGCATCAGTAGGTGGTGAAATCATTTTCCAGGTATGATTTTGTTCCAAAGATTTCAATTCTTCATTTATCGCTATATCCCATCCATTTTGCATATTCAGAGCTTCGTCATAACCTTTAGGAATTTCATGGGGTAAGTTACCAGCAGATAGGGCTGCCATTAATTCCATATCACTGTCCAAGTCATAATCAAGTAAATGTCTTGGCAGTTTTCTATTTCTTTCACTTCTACGAGTGTTCATATTTTCCTCCTCGACATCATTATCAAAGCTAATGGCATACATCTCATCTTTATTTCTTTCTTCTTCCTTTTTGCCTTCTTTTTCAATTTCTTCTTCAGTTACTGTTGGTTGTACTTCTGGTTTTGTTGCATCTGTTATATGTCTGTTTTCATCAAAAATAACAGATCTTGCTACAACCACTGTTTTTTGTTCAATATCATACAGTTTGTATCCATTATTGCAGTAGCCAATGAATATCGTTTTTTGTGAATGTGAATCTAATTTTCCTGTACGATTTTCTTTTGGTTTATGAACATATGACACACAACCAAACACTTTTATTTTATTTATATCTGGATCATATCCATACCACAATTTGGCTGGAGTAGTGTTTTTGGGAATCGCTGATGATTCCAGTCGATTATGTAAATACACTGCTGCACACAGAGCATCACCCCAAAAACATTTTTCCAAACTTGACTCGAAAATTAAACATCTGGATTTCTCTAAGATCGTTCTATTGAATCTTTCAGCAATTCCGTTTTCAATATTCAATCAGTATACCTTTCTTCTTACAAAACATTTGAAATTATTTAGAGCTATACTCTCCCCCATTATCGCAACGTATTCTTGAGATTTTAGAATTGAATTTAGCACAAACTAAGGCTTCATACTCTTTAAATTTTTCAATTACTTCTGATTTATTCGTTATGAGATACACCTGTGCAAAATGTGTGTAGTGGTCTAAGAAACTTACATAATATTTCTTGTCATCTCTGGTTGAAGGTGTAATAGGACCTGCAACATCTGTTGAGATTATTTCCAGAGCTCTTCTTGCTTTCTTTTCTTCAGGTAGGGATTTGAATCTTGCACGTGTCTGTTTTGCTTTCAAACACACTTCACACAGGTTTTGTGATGGATATTTAGATGAATGACCCATTCGTCTATGCATCAAGTCCTGATTCACAACTATATTGGCTGTAAGAAGTCTTGGTCTAAAACAAATAACATATAGGTTTCCTCTGAGACTACCCTCCAAAAATATTTTATTGTTCTCTTTTTCACATATTTTAACTTTTCCATTTTCGAAGATTACTTTAAATCCTTCATTTTCTATTCGTTTTACCGATAACCGATAGTAGGTTATAGTCCAAATCATCACTTTGGAATACATCTTTCAATTTGAACTTTTTTCCTTCAGAGTCTTCTACGTGTAAATTTCCACATTTCAAAACTTTGATCGCAGATCCTTTCTTGGCAACATTAATGTTATAATCCACAGATTTTATGTCAGATAAAAAACTGTCTGCCTGTTTGTTTACCAAATGATTTGTTGCTCCTGAGTCAACAATAAAGGTTAGGATTCTATCAGAGACAGATAAAGCAGCGTTGCCGTTATTAGTTGTTTCACAGTCACGGAACATATGAAGTAGTTCAGATGACTCGTTCAACACTGGACTGACCGTGTCACTTGCAATAAATGCTATTTCACCAGGAACTGCATTTTCACAATCAGCTACATTCGTACTGTCTCTGCACTTATTACGTTTGTGCCCTGGTTTGCCACACTTATAACATTTGAAGGGAAATTTTGACACATATTGTCCTCGTCCTCTGCCATTCGACATAAACTGCCCTCTTCCCCTACCATTCGCAACAGACTGTCCTCGTCCTTTGCTTCGACCACGAAAATATCCTCTGTAGCCACTGGAAAAAGCAACAGATTCATCTCCTTGATTGTTTTCTTGTCGTATTTCTTCCTGCAGTAACTTGCTTTTAACAAATTGCACAGTAATATCTTTGGGATTCGTACTAAACATCAAGTCAATTGAAGTTGTTAATGCTTGATAACTATCGGGCATGGCTGCTAACAACTGACAAATTATTTCAGGTTCTTCTACTTTTCCTCCACAAGCTTTCAGATCTGTGACAACTTTCTCAAAATCTCCTATGAAATTGCTCAAGCAGCCTTCGGTATATTTCATATTTCTTAGTTTCTTCTGCAGGTCAACTTGGATTGACAACCCTTTCCGGGTGTAAGTGTTTTTCAACGTTTCATACATTTCTTTAGCTGTTTTCTTATTCTTCACTGTTTCCAAGATATTATCAGCCAGCCACTGTACCATAATGTTCCTAGCTTTTGCCTCTTTTTTCCGAAATTGTACTATTTCATCTTGTGCAGTTGGAGCATCTTCTTCCAGTACTTTCAATATATCACTTTGTTCCAAGTATAGTTTCAGGCGAAATTCCCAATTTGAAAATCCAGTTCCATCAAATTGTTTAAGATCTGCCACCTGTGTATTCAGCGTCGCCATGTTTTCGGTTTCCAGCTTCCAGAGATAAAATGTCTCCAATGCCTGCGTATCAACCACTTCCAGTTAATTCTGCTCAGATATATCAAGATCTGGGCCCATAACCTGTTGAATGCAGATTTTTAGCATTCAGTTTTCGGTCGATTAAATAATGATCGCTGAATATTCGACAGATACATTTATTAAACAGCCATAACTTCATTTACAATAACTTGAACAACCGTTCATCATTCTTACTTGACAATTGACATAAAAGCAAAAATGACAATTCATATAATATTACAGTGTTGCCTATCTAATAGAACTAAGGGTTGCTTTACATAGAATTGTACTCCAACACCACTTTCTTTATCCCACACCCATTCATCATCATTTATTTTCAATTTGTAGTATAGTTCTTATCCTCTTTTGAATCTCTCTATCTTCATTGTTCATGTCATTAATATGTATCACTTTTGCATCTCCTATATTCTTTAGTTTATTTCTATTTTTCATAACGCTTTTTTCAATCTTATAATCTAATTGCATTAGACACGTTTTTTCACCCAATTTCCTGACACCCTACTTTCATATCAGCTTCTAGCTGGATAGATAGATAGATAAGCTTTATTGTCTAAATGAAACATTTGTCGACAAAGTCATAATTATCATATTCCTTATAGAATAAATACATAAAATGTAAATGTAAATATATACGTTGGGGGAAAAAAATACTCATATAGATAAAAACACTAATTCTAATTTGGAAGAGGATTTAACAAAGATATGTAAAATTTTATATTTTTAGTGTATATATATATATAGCGCCAACTATCAAACTGAGGACACATCGTAGAATCATCGTTGCGAGGACCACTGGAAGGAAAGGTGCTAGACACTCGTCATAGCCTTTTCTGTTCTTGTTCAGAGTGGGGGGCACCAAGATTCTCTAATATACGCTTGAATTACTGAACACTTCAAATTTGATTTTTACGAGTATATCGGAACCAAGTGAGGACCATACTTCCGTGATATCATTGAGAGGTCCGTTTATTTGTCTGCAGAATCCTACCAAACTGAGGTCCGTATAACCTAATAATTAGTATGAGGTGTATAAAGTGAGGACCACTGAACGTTGCCAAGTTTCACAAATTTCTCTTCACATACGATCGGCACTTTTGCGGTACATGTGACAGTAAGTACAGACAAGCAAAAATTATACTTATTGATAGAAATGGATTAGGCAATCCAGACTTTTGCATTCAACCTATACAATAGGTATAATCGTCGCCAAGTATCTAACAGAAAACAACTACTGTCCCTTACGACAATTGAGTTAAAACTGATAGATTCTTGGCAAAGTATTCTACAAGAACTACTTTGCAATATTATCCCAATCTCAACGCCAAAACATGTCTCAACCCACATGGTTTTGCCGATCATCAGTGTATCTAGTTGTTTTCTGTTGCCGTCGATTATACCTATTGTATATAGACCGTCAGATAGTGACAGATTTAGGTGCCCCATTTTCACATACAAGCCTCGAATAGGGTTGAAAAGTAAGTCGATGTTGAGTTAAATGAAGGGAAATTGACGAGTGGCTCGTGGGGAAAACATATGGAAAAATCAAAAAGAATTTCCATTAAATTTTCCAACGACAAAATCTACTTTTCCATTCGCGCCACTCAAGCCATTATGTTTTTCGGTCTAGTGACGATGTAGGTTTTCATAGTTTCGATGGGCTTGCGTGGGAAAATCTGTTAAAAAATAGATTTTTTTTTACAAGATTACAGCCTTATTTTAACCCTTTAGCCACCTTCAACACTCAAGCCTTTGATCTTTCGAAGCCAGGTTCTACTAATTAATGATTAGATGAACACGGCTCGCGTTAAAATATGGAAAATCGAATTTTCCATGGAAAATCGAATTTTCCATGGAAAATAGAATTTTCCATATGTTTTCCCCAGGAGCCACTGGTAAATGTCCCTCCATTTTACTCAACATCGATGTACTTCTCAATTCTATTCAAGGCTTGTATGTGAAAATGGGGCACCTAAATCTGTCACTATCTGAAGGTCTAATAGGTTGACTGCAGAAGTCTGGATTGCCTAATTCATTTTTATTATCAGTTTGATGAGCTTCTGCCAAGTAGTGTTATCAAATATTTTCTTCCGAAAATTATGATTGTTAGTCAGTACTGCATTGTATATGGTAACAATTCTGGCAGTTTATACGTCAACGGAAGCAATATTCAGTATTATTTCGGACAAAGTTCGATACGGAGAGTATAATGAAAATCATATGAATTAAATAAAAATATTTACATATCGTGGGTCGCAGAAATTGACATATTTGTAAGTCGCGACTGCATTCCTAGATGAGGGGTAATTAATGCTTGGAGGGCACCATTCGTTAGGTGGGACAGGAGGATTCTTATGTTGTTCGACGAACCCTAGCACTGAAGATATGCAAAAATCCTGAAACATGTCTGCAGATGGTCATTTGAAATCAAATGATAAAAACAATAATAAATCGTCTTTATATTCTTCGGTACGAAATAGGCGAAGTATAGTTTAGGGCACTCTTACACTTAACCTAAGTAGTACAAATAAGAGATGAAATATAAGTAGAGAAGTCATTCATGGGGTGGAGCAAAACAAAATATATAACCATTACAAAGCAGTAGTGCTTAATCAAACATATAACTTTGAGTAAAAGAGTCTCTTAGGGTATTTACGAAATTTGGTTTTCAATTTCTTTTTTCATATCAATATAATTGAATGTGATTGACAAAAACGGAAAAATAGAATTCAGTGGCTTGGTAGTTGAAGTATGAGGCATAATATCCACTATTTGATCAAAATTAGCACTTGAAATTGTGACCGCTTTGAGGAACGTTGCAGAAATAGATGCCAGATATAATTCAATATCCGTTAGGGAAAGAAAATCTTTTCTGTCAGATATTTGCCACTTTGTGGGAATGTGTGGAAAAAGAGGTATTTCGATTTTGTTTCATCCAATAAAATTCAGTAATTAAAGGCATGGTATGTTTTTGAATTTTGTCAGGATGGATCATAAAACAAATACAACGATGTATTTGCAGAATATAAAGAACTGTTGTAATTGGACTGTATCGAGTAATTCATAAAGAAATTTATATTCAGTATCTGTATAGTGTCATTTGTGAAATCTGACAAAGTCAATTCACCCCCCTTTCCAAAAATCTTTCTTCAAATATCTGACAGAAAACAATTACTTTCCTAGCCAATACTGCGCGGATTTTTCAATATTTTTGTGTTCCATAGAAGTTAGCGAGTTTCTGAGCGACTAAACGATTGTCGTTTCTTTGGAGATAATCTAAAATTCTCAGTGTGTGTTTGGGGGCTGCACTCCTCATATGGAAACTGTCTCAACTAAGTAAAAATTTTGTCGTAAAAAATTCTCTCTGTCTGATAATCGAATAAGTGAGGAATATAAGGCAACCCTCTGACAAAAGACAAGTGCTTTACTGGCAAATACAGCGTTGGATGATGAATCATATTGACTTTCCTTCGATTTACGTTATACTAAAATCTGCTAGACAATCGAATCAGAATCGATTAAATTAGTCCATCTGATAGATTGGAAGGTTCGTAAAAAGATAGGAGAATAGGTGAAACAAAGAATAAATGTATTCGACAAAATATTTAATAAGAAAGAGAGATAACAAGTGATAAACAAATAAAAAAATCTGCATTGTTCACAATGAGCGCTTGTCAACAAAGAAGCAAGGTGTCCAGCCATACCAGGACGGTGCTCATTGTCTTAATCCTATACGAAAGGAATAAACATACCTAACATGACAATTCATTGAATCATAAATAGAAATGAAATATTTTGAAAAAGGCACAGATTCCCTTACTTATCTGGAACACCGCAAAAGGGTTGGTGAACTGTCTTCCTTCTTGAGATGTTTTGATAACCCAATCTCTTCTGAACTATCTTTGGCCGTTTCACCTTTATCAGTTCCATCAACAAGTTCAGTCATCACACCTATTGTTGTCACCTTTGATACTGCCGTCTATTCACCAGGACTCATTCTTTCAAAGAACGGCGAAGATTTGGACTACGGAAATGTTCGACCTACATACTCCAAATGTTTAAGAGGAACCCCAATTCCTAGTTACTTCATCTTGATTCCGAAGATGTTCTCGAAATTTCACAGGTGTTTGTTTCTCTTTGAAACCAGAAGAAAATAGAATCAACAAATGAATGTATAATAGTTAGTGGTAAACAGCGAAATAACAAAAAAAAACTTCAATTTGTAGACGCTAAAACGGAAAAAAATTATTCAAAAGGTTTTTGGTACTCAAATGCACGAAAGGTGAAAATTATTGCATTAGATGTGTGATATAGCAAAAATAACAATCCCTAGCTTTTGAATGTGTTACTCACAGAATAACCGACGTAACACATCTGAAGCAGACTTTTTTTTTCAGTGTATTCAATAGCAGTTTTAAAATTTTTTTTCTCTCAATGTTATTCATTCCTTTCCAGTGAATTTTAATAAAAACTTGTCTTTAAATGTTTTTTCTTTGTATTTTTGTCATAAGTAATCAGATACTCATCGTTCTGTTCATTTCCATAAGAGCTTCAGTATACCAGGGCTTCTTGATACTCAATATTGTGTATTCTAACTCTTCGATCCGACGAGCATCCAATGATCGATTGTATCATGAATCGTTTTGTCATAATTCACGATCTCTGACTTCAAAAACCTACACATCAACTTTGAATGAAAACGAACAATGGTCACAGAAACTCCGCAATCCTGTCACTTCGAAAACTCGCACATAGTATTTCTGGATCAGATGATAATTGCAAAACTCGTTGGCCAAATTGTAGCTGCCAATTCAAATTCAAAAATTTTCATAATTTCTTTTCTCGAAAACTCAACTCACCAATTTTGACCAGAATGGTGTCATAATCACATAACACGTTCGTCATCTTGAATTCATAAATGAAAAAAAATCCTAAACTCTGACCCCAAACATCTTTTCATACTAAAATTGAATGAAACTGACCAATAACACCAAGCTTGTCCACCGTCTCGAATTTACCAATTTGGACCTGAAATTCATAATCTGAAATATCCCCAAGTAATAATATAATAATAATAATAATAATAATAATATTTGTTCTTCTTAATGAAATAATCAACAATATAATTTTAAGATTACATGTATAAAAACTATTTAAAATTTGACAGTTAAAACAATTCTGAAATCACAGAACAAACATAAAATCCGCTGCAACCGAAGTTGTGCGCGGTTTTTATTTTGGTTCATCGTGCTGATTATGAATAGAATCGTACCATAATCCCAAAGCTCGCGTTCTCCATCTTGATCTCATATTCCAAAATACTCAGTATTCCAATTTTGTATAGAATCAGACCATAAGAACAGAATTCGCAATTTGCCATCTTGAATTCATTAATTTGATATTAAATCCATTATTTCCGACCAGTTTTTCTAAAAGAAGTTCAATCCCGCATTGTCACAGGAAAGAGGAACTCATTCCAAATTTCTATTTGATCGGTCCACTGGAAGTGGGTCAAAATTCACTTTCTATTAGACCGTCAGCCCTCTGCCATATTGTCTAATGATTTTATAAGGTATTCCCTTCAGGGTTTTGGTAGTTGTGAATGATCAATGAACAAGCAAAATTTGCGCATGTACGTGGAATAAAACAATAACAATAATTATTGTTGTAATTATATTATATTATAATTATATAACGATAATTGTATTATAATTATAAATTTCATCATACTTTATTTTCCCAAAGACATGCAAAAACACGTATAGATTCAAAATTACCCTATTTCTCAACACAATTGAGGGCATATGGTGTCCTTCGGACCAACGCGACATGTATGCCGATCGGTTTCCGTCTGATTTTCATTCGATGAAATATCGTTTGGTAGTATGCTTGGCATACGCTAAAATATCATCAAAATACGTGATTTCTTCATGCAATCCACAATAATCAACTAGTTTCTGACAAATTCTATACGTGTTTATGCATGTATTTGAGAAAAAACTAGTTATTATTATTATCGCTATGTTCCACGGGCAAGCGCTAAGTTTGCTGGTTCATTGATCATTATATTTATAACTACCAAAACCCTACATGGCATACGTTATGAAATCATTATACATTTTGGCAGCGGGCTGACGAACTATAAATCTCACCAGATAGTACAGATGAGTGAATTAACACATAAACAGACAAGCGGACGAGTGTAAAAGCAGCATCGGCTTTTCCAGCAACGGTTTTTATTTTTGCTTATGTTATTCAGAAATATCCATTGCTCGAGGTTTTTCGACGGAAATGTATTATTCTAAATTTGCTGATAACGTTCTATATAATGTTGTTGAGGGGTAGCTATTGAATCACGAATTATTTTGCCGTATAAAACATATTCAACAGACATAGAATAATTCATTTCTGTAAAAAAAAAACAAACAACGGGTATTTTAACTGTTTCGCGAGTTTTCTACTTCAGAGGGTTGTTGAGGGATAGTTTTCGATACACAAATTATTTTGCGCCATAGAACGTATTCAGTAGGTGTCGAATAATTCATTTCCGTAAGGGTTATTGAGGGGTAGTTTTTCGTTCACAAGTTATTTCATCCTATAAAACGTATGCAACAGGAGTGGATTAATTAATTTTTTTCAAAAAACCTCGAGTCAGGGTACTTCAACTGGTTCAAGATTTTTCTACTTTCGGAGGGTTTTTGAGGGGTAATTTTTGGTTCACGAATTATTTCACTCCATCGAACGTATTCAGCAGGTGTAGAATAATTCATTTTTCAAAAAAAACAAACAACGGGTATTTTAACTGTTTCACGATTTTTCTAAATCGGAGGGTTGTTGAGGGGTAGTTTTCAATACACAAATCATTTTACGCTATATAATGTATTCAGTAGCAATCTCGAGCGATAGATATTTCAAAAATTTTCTACTTCGGTGGGCTGTTGAGGGTTATTTTTTGGTTCACAAATTATTTCACACCATGAAACATATTCAGCAGGTGCGGAATATTTAATTTTTATCAAAAAACCTCGAGAAACGGGCATTTCAACTCTTTCAAAAATGTTCTACTTCAGATGGTTGTTGAGGGGAAGTTTTTGGTTCACAAATTATATCACGTCGTAGTACGTACTGAGCCAGTGAATAATAGTTAATTTCCGTCAAAAAAACTTCGAGCAATGTGTATCTCAACTGCTTTAAAATGTTTCTACTGCAGAGGGTAGTCGAAGGGTCGTATTTGATTTACAAAATAAGTTTTCCTTATAAAACGTATTTAACAGATGTAGAATAATTTATTTTCATCAAAAAACCTCGAGCAACGAGAATTTCAATTCTTTCGAGATTTATCACTTTTGGAGGATTGTTGAAGGGTACTTTTCATTTCACAAATAATTTCACCCTATATAACGTATTCAACAGGTATAGAATAATTAATTTTTGTCAAAAAATCTCGTGCAACAGAAATTTCAACTGTTTCAAGAATTTTCAACTTAGGATGGTTGTTGAGGGGTAGCTTTTGGTTCACAAACTATTCTATTCTATAGACCGTATTCAGCAGGTGAAGAATAATTCATTTCCGTCAAAAAAACTCGAGCAACGGGCACTTCAACTGTTTCAAGATTTTTCTAGTTCGGAGTGTTGTTCAGGGGTAGTTTTTGATCCACAAATTTTGACACACTATAGAACATATTCAGCAGGTGAAAAATAATCAGTATCTTTCAAAAATATCGAGCAAAGGATATTTCGAATGTTTCAAAACTTTTCCAGTTCAAAGAGTTGTTGAGGGGTAGTTTTTGGGTTAATCTTCATTTCACCCTGTGCAACATATGCAGCAGCTATAGAATAATTCATTTCTGTCAAAAAACCTCAAGCAACGGGCATTTCAACTATTTCAAGAGTTTTCTACTTTGAAGGGTTGTTGAGGGGTAGTTTTCGATTCACAAATTTGTTACCATGTAGAAAATATTCTGCAGGTGAAAAATAAATTAATTTCTGTCAAATAATATCGAGCAACGGTAATTCTGAATGTTTCAAGATTTTTCCACTTTGGAGGGTTGTCGAGGGGTAGTTTTTCATTCACAAATTATTTCATCCTATAAAACGTATGCGACAGGAGTGGAATAACTAATAACTAACTTCTTCCAAAAAACCTCAAGCCACTGTTTCAAGATTTTTCTACTTCCGGAGGGTTTTTGAGGGGTAGTTTTTGGTTCACGAATTATTTCACTCCATCGAACGTATTCAGCAGGTGTAGAATAAATCATTTCTCAAAAAAAAACAAACAACGGGTATTTTAACTGTTTCACGATTTTTCTACTTCGGAGGGTTGTTGAGGGGTAGTTTTTGGTTTACAAATTATTTCACTTCATAGAATGTATTCAGCAGGTGTAGACTATTTTATCTCTGTCAAAAAAAGTCTAGCAACAGGTTTTTCAAGTATTTCAAAAAGTTTCTACTTCGGAGGGTTGTTGCGGGGTAATTTTTATTTGACATATCATCCCACCCTGTGAAACGTATTCAGCAGGTACAGAATAACTCATTTCTGCAAAAAAATCTCGAGCTACGAGTATTTCAACTATTTCCAGATTTTTCTACATCGGAGGGTTGTTGAGGGGTAGTTTTTGCTTCAGAAATTATTTCATCCAATAGACCATATTCAGCAGTTGTAGATTAATTAATTTCTGTGAAAAAACCTCTAGCAACGGGCATTTAAACTATTTCAAGATATTTTCCATTTCGGAGGGTTGTTGAGGGGTAGTTTTCGATTCACAAATATTTCACCCTACGGAAAGTATTCAGCAGGAGAAGAATAAATCATTTCTGTCAGAAAAACCTGGAGCAACAGGTATTTCAACTGTTTTAAGTTTTTTCTACTTCGGAAAATTGTTAAGGGGTAGATTTTGGTTCAAAAATTATTCCACTCTATTGAATGTATTCAGCAGATGTGGAAAAAATTTGTTTTGTCAAAAAACCTAGAGAATTCGGCATTTCTATTGTTTCAAGATTTTTCTACTTCGGAGGGTTGTTGAGGGGTAGTTTTCGATTCACAGATTATTTTACCCTGTTTAACGAATTCAGCAGGTTCAGAATCACTCATTTACATCCTTAAAAAACAGGGCAATTTGAATTAAAACTTGCAAAAGTAAAGAAAATGAGGTGAAATATAGTGATACCCATTACCTAATAAACATCAATGTGTTCAGCGTAACACGATATGTTGCCACATTTTCGGACCTCACTCAGTGCTGACCATATAATCCCACAAGGAACGGAATACGCACGTACAGAAAATATACATTCTCAGCAGCGCCTTCAAGTGACAAATCCCCAAACTACAATATACGATTTTTTCTATATTTCTACCTAAGTGAGGACCACATATTTCACGCGATATTTCAACTAACAGTAGTGAAAGCACAAAAAGGAACAAAACACTATATCTGTCTCACTTAGAACGATTTTTAGGTTAGTCACTGAACTTGTACAGAGGAGGATCCTCCACACGGAACGGCAGAAACGTTGTGAGGTCCGTATACGGACCTCACTTCGACATGGTCCTCACAGCTTCCGTAATTTTTGCACAAGCGGACCTCACTTTATACGTTGGTCAAATATATATATATATATATATATATATATATATATATATATATATATATATATATATATATATATATATATATATATATATATATATATATATATATATATATATATATATATATATGTTCGGAAAGGTTTCCGCGGTCAGGAATATGTACATTACTAAGTTCATGGGTTGAACCGCGTTGAGAGTTTATAACTCGACGTTTCGGCTCCTGCTTTGGAGCCATTTTCAAGAGTGTGACTGCGAGGCCTCTATCTGCCTACTCCTCGAGTCGTGGTCTTGAGAGATATCAAGGTCTCAACCTGCCTACTCCTTGATCTCAAAAGACGATCCGATGTTGGTTGCACTGTAGTATTTTGAGATCAAGGAGTAGGCAGGTTGAGACCTTGATATCTCTCAAGACCACGACTCGAGGGGTAGGCAGATAGAGGCCTCGCAGTCACACTCTTGAAAATGGCTCCAAAGCAGGAGCCGAAACGTCGAGTTATAAACTCTCAACGCGGTTCAACCCATGAACTTAGTAATGTACATATATATATATATATATATATATATATATATATATATATATATAGGAAGTTATTCATGACATCTACACTAGTGACTGAAGATGTCATGAATAACTTCCTGTTCTATTCTGACTTGCCTCACGGTATTAATTCTTGAGTGGATTCGTTTTGATTTCGAGAGCTCCATAAATCCTTTCTGATGAGTGCGTTAGCACGAAACAGCTGTCAAAGGTTAGAACTCTCGGAATTAAAACGAAATATACTCTATTTTCATTTATATATATATATATATATATATATATCACAGTATCACAAAAGATAGATATAAAAGATAGAATATAGATAAAATATAGAACTAGAAAATGTAAATAAAGATAGAATTTCGTCCTATATTGCCGTATTTTTCTCATTCAACGGCTCACTTTTTCAGTTTTATTTTTCAATTTTTTCCAGTTGTGGTTTTTGATATTCTTTATTTTTTTGTTGTTTTATATCCAATGGGAAATCCTCAAACATGTACATTATTTCAATTAGCGTATCTTCCATTTCAACCCGTATATTCGTATTATTCGTCGTCGTGTAGTCAGTGTGTGCACATCGTGTTCAGGTCGCTCTGCAGAAATAGTGATGAATAAGCTGGAAAAACAATTCGAAAAATTGTGCAGTTGAAGGTCCTACATAAAACTTGAAGGAACATTAGGAAAGGAGAGAAAAATAAGTAAGATATTCAATTGATTTAATTTGTCGGTTAATTAGTACGGGAGAATATCCAAAAATACAAAACAAACCACTGAGATGACAGGCGATGGAGAAATTACAATTCAACAAATTTTTAAAGAAATAGTTCAGAGTAAAAATGAACTAAAAACGCAATTCAAGCAAGTGAAGCCATTAGACTAGATTTAGAAACTCTCAAAACTAAAGTATCATACTTAGAAAAAGAAAACAATAAACTGAACGAAAGGGTTGAAATACTAGAAAGAAACTTCAAGAAGAATAACTTATTGATCTTTGGATTGGAAAGAACAAGCAACGAAATCAACATTGAATTCATCTGCCAAGAAATCAAGAAACTTCTTCAGGTAGAACTAATTGAATCAGATATTAACGATATTTATCCTCTTGGTCGCTCAGCTGAAAGTCCTCTGAAATTGGAATTGGTAACTTATATTAAAAAAAAAAACATATACTGAAAAATTGCAAGAAACTAAAGGGCACTAATATATATATCGTACACGACTTAACCGAGGTACAAAGGGATGAAACTAAAATATTACGGAAACACTTAAATAGAGCCAAAGAAACGGCATCTAACAAAGCTTACATAAAAGGAAACCGGCTAATAGTTAATGATATTGAATACACAATTCAAGAAGGAGAAGAAGAAGAAGAACCCCCGAAACCAAAAAGTACTCCATCAACCCCAGTAACAGAAAAATGCACCCCACCGAACATTGAAACCCAGCAACAACCTATAAAAAATAACGAAAAATCCAGTCTTTCAAGAAACTCCAAAACAGAAGCCAAATACCAAACAAGAAAACATTAGAAGACTACCTTACTCAAAGAAAAACTGAGAAGTCACTCATCAAGGTCAACACATCAATAATTCATATGTACTTTCAAGTAAAAATTCTGAAATAATAAATTACTCGAAAATAAACGAAATAAAATAATTAAACTACCACCCGTGCTACCGAGTACACCAGATGATTGAATGGTATTATTTGTTTTTATATTACTTTAAATTGTTGAAAGCGATAGAGTTTTTTCCTTTTCTTTTTTTAACAATTCACTGAATATTTGAATAGTTTAGTTTTTCCTTACTAATCATTATTACTTTAGGTCATAAAAATTTTTACTGATAACTCTGAACAAAATATGGATCCATATATTAGAGACTATAATAATGATGATATTGTAGCAGAGGTAGTTGAAAGTATAGCAGGTTTTAAGTTCTCAGAAACAAGAGGATTACTAAAGTGTATCCATTTTAATATTCGCAGTATATCTAAAAATCTAGATGAACTATTAATCACACTGGATCAATTCACACAAAAAATTGATCTCATCATACTCTCTGAAACCTATGTTATAAACGATCTTGACTTAGTGAATATCCCTGGATATAAGACGTTATATAATAAAGGTAATCTCAATAAGAATGACGGAGTTCTAATATACGTAAGTGACCATCTAGAATATACAAGTGAAGTCAAAAACATTGGTGAAATTAAAGTATTAGAAATTATTATATTAGTGGAAAACAGTCAAATATCACTAACTGGAATCTACAGGTCCCCAAATACTTGCCCTAAAAAAATCATTACAGATCTTACTAGATATCTACAATTCAAAGATAAAAAAGATATTGAAATTATCATCGGAGATATTAACCTAGATTTATTTTCAACACAGAAGGTTTCATTTCTTATATTAATCATTGTACTAGACCAAGTAGTGGTACATGTTTCACATTTTTGTTAAGTCATGGCGTGACATCAAAGTTAAATCATATATTTTCAAAACAAGCATTACTGATCATTACGCAGTAGTCGTTATATTAGACATAAAAGTTAAAATGAACGACGGTAACAAAACAAAAAATACATTAACTATGATAAACTAAAATGTGAACTGAAAACCACAACTTGGGAGCTATGTATGAATTAGATAATGCTGATGAGATGGCCGAGTATTTCATGAACAAATTGATATACGTCGAAAAAAACAGTTACTGTTAAACAAAAAAATAAGCGAACAGGGAAGAAAAAATGGGTCACTCCAGACCTTGTAGAGTTAATAAATGAATAAAATAAAAAATATCAAGACGTATTGAACCATCCCGAAAACGAAGCTTTGAAAGAGAACTATCATTCACTAACAAATAAACTGAGTAGACTGTTAACATCTGTTAAGAAAAAATATTCCCAAAAACTAATTGAAAAAAGTGGTAACAATTCCAAAGCACTCTGGGACTGTGTTGGGGAATTATGTAATAAATCAAAATCGTCAACTCAAATAACAAGTATTACACTGGAAAATGTTACAGAAATAAAAAGTACTTTACATATCTGTAATTCGTTTAATGAATACTATTCAACCCTTGGTCAGATATACGCAAATAAAATCACTGAACCCGAAAACTATGTTAATGTGGAACAACATCTACCAAATACCATTGTTTATCTTCGAAACAGATGAAAAAGAAGTACATAATATTATTATGGAATTGAAACCGAATAAATCTCCAGGTCTTGATGGTATTCGCTCAGAAACTTTAAAAATAATTGCAGATGATATTAAAACTCCTTTAACTGTCCTGATAAATAGATGCATTGAAACAGGGTGTTTCCCAAATGTATTCAAAATTGGTATAATTAAACCCCTATACAAAAATGGAAAGAAAACAGAAATGGTGAACTATAATTGACACTCATATCAAATATAGCAAAAGTAATAGAAAAAATACTGAAAATAAGATTGGTGAAATTTGCAGAAAAATATAAGTTGATTTCTGAGAGACAGTATGGGTTTAGAAAGGAGAGATCGTCTGAAGATGCGATACATGCTTTAACTTCGTACATATTTGAATGCTTAGATAAAAGAATTCCATCAATGTGTATCTTTGTTGATGTCTCCAAAGCATTTGATACTATAAGTCACGGCAAGCTACTGGAAAAATTAGAAAATTATGGAATACGAGGTCGAGCATATACCATTTTCAAAAGTTATCTAAGTGACCGAGTGCAAAGAGTATGTATCGATGGTGTGATGAGTAATCCTATGAAAGTATCCTTTGGTGTCCCACAAGGAACCGTTCTGGGACCAATCTTGTTCAACATCTATATTAATGAATTGCTTCGACTAAATACTACAGGCAAAGTGTTGAGTTTTGCAGATGATGCTGCCATCCTCTACAGAAATGTAACATGGGAACAATTGAAAATAACAGCTGAATTAGACTTCAGGAAGATTGAAAGATGGTTCTGTTATAACAAACTAACAATTAATTTCGAAAAAACCAAATACCTACCCTTTGCATCCTACACCAATGGATTACCCAACATGGGGAATCTCAATATTAAGAATAACTGTGAAATACCAGAAACCGATTGCATTAAATACTTAGGAATCACTATTGATAGGCACTTACGATGGGATCTACACATAAAAAACCTTGTTCGAAAGTTAAGAGGTACCCTCTCCAAATTCAAATATTTGAGGAACTACTTAGATAATAAACATTTAAAAACACTATATTATGCACTCATACAGTCACAACTAACATATTATTATGGAATTGAAACCGAATAAATCTCCAGGCCTTGATGGTATTCGCTCAGAAACTTTAAAAATAATTGCAGATGATATTAAAACTCCTTTAACTGTATAATAGGGTGGGGAGGAGTGAATGACAATTACCTGATGAATTTGAATGTCATTCAAAAATGGATTTTGAAAATAATATTATTTAAAGGTAAGAGGTACTCTAGTGACAACGTATATAAAGAAGCCGCTGTAATGGATATCCGTCAACTATTCTGTGTCAGCATGTTAAATAACATTTACAAAGGAACTATTAATCTTGAACCAGTCGTTCACTCCTACAGTACAAGAAATAAAAAACACCTTCTGAATACACCACGTTGTGAAAAAGCTATCGGTCAACGAAATGCCTCTTATTTGGGACCACGCCTTTTTCAAATGCTTCCCATCGAAATAAAAAATATCAAAAGTAAAGAATTATTCAAGAAACAAATTAAAATGTGGATTATGAATAATGAGAGATCAACCTTTAAAGATTTTGTGACACAAAATATTCCTAACTGACTCATGACACATGAGACATTGGTGATTAATAGATTCATAATTTAAATTGTTGAAACCGCTATGTATTCAATTCCTGCTTTTATTTATTTATTTATCTTATTTCATGATTTTAATCAATATAATATGTGTAATTGTAATATATGTGTATTTAACTAATATTAATTTTTATATATTCAATATTGTGTTGATTAGGTTAGTATAAATTATACATTTACTATTTTATTTAATAGGCGCAGTATCACAAACAAGCGGCTAACTCCAAGCTGCTTCAGTGATTGCTTTGTTTACTTGCCCACTATATTTTTTATATATATTATAACTCTTGGCAAATAAACATTATTATTATTATTATATCCGGTATTCTTTTTGAATTGAACAATCTTCCCAAATATTCACTCACACCACCACACTTTTCATTCTTTTTTTAGTGGTGCCCCATTTTATCTATTTCAAGCACACCTCGGCGTGTTTAAATCGAACTTTCAAGAACGCTGCAAGCTCGAAAAATCGCTCGTGTTTGAAAGACCTTTTTATCCACTAATACTTTAATATGCTATTTTCGCTCATAGGTGGTATGGTCATTTCTTTCAGAATATATCATTGCTTATATTGAAAGATAGTGAATTTAATCATTATTTCATCTACAAATCTATTTACAGTAGGTATTTGATCTTGCAGGGAAGCTGAATGGTTATTTTCTACTAAAGCTGGAAGGAAAAAATTGGTTGACATAACTAATTATAACAGATTGGCCATTATTACTTTACACAGAGAGCACAAGTATGAATCTTTTGAGATGGTTCAAAAGGAATTAACATCCATGATATGTAACTTAGCACCATCTAATTTGAGTAATAAACAGGTTAGTCCAATATTCCTTCATTGAAGTTTCCCAGTAGACCGGTCTTACAAAAAACAGTTATTTGCTATTAGATAAATATTGTCAAATTTTTTCGTATTTTTCTGTTGAGTTTCAATTTTCTATGGGCGAGAACACGGGTATCCAGAAAATATTTTATGAGTCAAATGTCAATTACGACAGTTCCCGTTCCTTTCTAAAAATCATAAAATTTCGAATTTTGGCCATCTTGGTGACGCATGTGCCCGAGCAGCCAATAGGTGTAATCGTGTTGATGCTGACGTTAATCTGCAATATTGCCAAGTTTCTAAAACTATAAATTTTTAAGAATTAGAACAATATTCGCAATTTCAAGAGACGATGA